>JAUMHM010002579.1:0-18300 GCA_032362435.1 Melikaiella ostensackeni | reverse complement strand
TTCGCCTCGTGCAAACCGCAGGCTGCGTAAGGCAGAACGGAAACTCGCTCGCATATTCGACTCCGCTGAGTGACATACTGGGGGTACAAAGACCCTACAGGTTCCTCAGAACAGTGACATCACGATGACGGTAAAGCAACTAAACCCTTTCTCTTGACATCTCGCTTCCCACGTCCATGTTTGAAGCTTGGTGAGCATTGTCGTCTCCATACCTATCTTTCCTCTACGCTTATAGCATCAAAAGCAGTCAAAAGTGCGGAATAAATGAGAGTGCGCAGTGCGTTATGTCAAAAATATTATAAACAAAGATGCGGCTCACAACAGGTGCTGCCTCTAGGAACTTCGTCAATAAATTTTGTACAGGAGTAAAAGAGAAGAAATTGTTACTCTTTCTTTTACTCCCATCGCCACTATGTGTCCCTCTCGGCGAAAAATTTCTTGTCGGCAGGGATAGGATTCCGAACCCTCAAATCTAATAGACTGGATCTCTCTTTCTATCGTAAGAAATTAGACAGAGATTTTCGATCGTATTGAAACGATCGGCTGCAACTACCTCTTTCTATTTCTTGGGTCAGAAAGAGAGGGGCGACTGTCGACAATCAGGAAGTCGAGTTTTCTAATTTCGTACAATAGAAAGAGAAATTCGATCGATTAGATTAGAGGACATCGAGAGCCCAACCATGCAACCCTGCTCGGCTTCATATCTAGGTTTATAGCATGGAGTAAGGGTATCTTTTCATGGAATTCGATTTTCAGTTATTTTATTTAACTAATATTTCACATAGGGTTCGCATCTAGGTTCTCGACCAATCAGATTTTCCATGAACATACAAGGTAAATAGAAACGATTACTATGTGAAATATTAATTGCACGAGTAATTCAAGTGAAAGTTTTCGCCGCGAAAGACATCCAGTGACAATAGAAGTAAGTGAGAGAGTAATAATTCCCTTCTCTTTTGCTCCTGTAAATAATTTAGTTACCCGCGAAGTTCCTAGAGACAGCACCTATTTTTGGTAAGAGTAATGAGACAAAACGATAATGCAAGCGCGAATGAAAAATGCACTCCGAATTTTCGGACATTGTTTAGGGGGAGGACGTACACCGAATGTTAAAGGAGTTCGCCTTGTTTTGAGTGGAATATCTGCAAGAGCTGCGTGAAACTCTTTACAATTTAGCGGACGTCCTCTCCATGGAGAATAGGCATAAGGAGACCAAAGTAATGGAATGAAAAATGAGCACGTTTGCGGATGAAGTTACATGCCCAACCCTTCCGAGTGTGAGGCTAGTGTTCGAAATGTAGGGCAAACCTCAAATGAAATTAAAATAAATTACACAAATAATTAATTATTTAAGAAATCATTGGGCCATGTGTTGAATAATAATTACTTCTAGGTACTTTAAGTTAAAAGATTTTCTGTTCAGACGTGGCTATATTGCCCGATATTTCGATCACTAGCGCCACACTCGGCAAGATTGGTCATGTAAGGTCGTGTAACCGTGGAGGGAAGATACACTGTAAAAAAATTCAATGTATTTTTACAACGTGTCACGTTGGAAATAAATCGCTTCACGTCTAACGTAGTAAAAAGAAAGAAAATACGTAAATATACATAAAGTTCCGTAAATATACCATCAGTAGGTTAATTTATCAGGCATATTGAAAAGGTTATGTCGCATGTAAAAGAATGATAAATATGTAATTTTACCATTCGTTGTTTAATATATATTTTTCATGTATTAATACAAATGATACGTAATTTTACTAATTGCAGTATACATTTAATAGAAAATGATGATAAATTTTTAATTTTTAATTTAATAGTAAATATACAAAAATCTTTGTACTACAAAGTGATATTTTTATTTATATTCTTTAAATATAATTTTGATTAACATAAATATTAAATATTCTTCGGTTCCTTTAAATTTAAACGACGGATGATCAGCAGTGCAGCATTTTCCATGTCAAAATGTCAAAATGGGTATTCCAAATGCCATGTCGCGTGTCGCAAATATGAAAAAATATTTTTTAAAACTCACCTTCTTTTATATGCACTTTCTGCTGCAAATATAGAAAAAAAATTTAATTCCTATTTTAAACTTTTTCTGTCTGGAAAACGAATGCTACCAGAGTCCGGGAACAAAGAGATCAACACAGCCGACTAAAGTTCGTCGACGACATGCTAACCAATCACTCACGAATCCCACGATCTACATACCGACTTTGCATTTACAATCGTTCGGCATTTTTACAGTTTGTTTTACGTGATTTTACGCGTTTCATGTAATTTCACAGCATTTTTCGTAAGAGTACATTCTTCTTGCAAACTTACATATACATCGTAAATTAACAGTAGGTTGGTATATTCACAAATGCTGAGTATATATACTACGTTAGATGTTGAGCGATTTATTTCCAACATCACACGTTGTAATTTTACATTTTGTTGCAAATACACAATTTCTGTGTATTTTTAAACATTTTATGTCAAATTTCAGGCTTATATCATAGTTAATTCACACAACAAGAGTTTATTCTTAGTATAACCTGTAAAATTACTTCGTGTATCGTTGCATTATGATTGAACTTTGCTATGTAAAAATACAATGCGTTGTACTTTTATAAGTAGTTTTTTTACAGTGTATAGGTATAGAGGCGACAATGCAGCGGGCAGCTTAATGCCGGCTAACGGGAGCGAGACGACAGAGGAAGGCTTAGTTAGGTTTAGTTTGGGAATCAGCTACGCGTTGGCGCTAGTGCCACGAATCATTGCTTCACCGATAAAAAGTATGCTTAGCAGTATAAGTGGGACAGGTGAAGAGATTGTGCTGTGTATATGAGTCGAACTGCAAAAAATTTAGAACCCTTATACCTGGACTGGTATCTCCGAACTTTATTCTGGCTATTTACTTTCTTCCAATATTTTCGTGAATGAAAATATCCATCGATATCTTTTTCATTTGAAACTTTGTATTTTAATATTGTAAGTTAAAATTGAAAAACCAGAGAATTTTTTTTTTTTACGACCGCATTTGAAAATTTTTGATTCACCCAGACGAATAATTCTTTTCTAAGAATGGTTAATTAAAAGAGTAATTATTTTTGAAATATGTGAGCATTTATTGAATATCATTTGCTTTTAAATTGTAACAATAACAAATACGTCAACCTATTAATAAACACACAAATAAAAATGTACAAATCATGTTCTTCGCATACAGTCTTCGTAGAATTTTCACTTTGAGCTATAATTATTTTCTTAGAATTATAATAAAATGTATGGGCATTTTTTACATTATTTGCTTTTGTATTTATACATGTTCTACTCTCATACTTATCTTCCCGCACTTGTGAAAAAAGTCTAAATAATATAGGTACAACTTCAAAAAAATTATACATAAAAAACATTTTATCATTATCGCAGATACAGTTGAGCTCTCGGATCATAAACTCATCCAACTCGCGTACTATTTTACATAGTATATATTTGAGTAAATTTTCAATGAATCTACTTAAAATATTCCAGAAATTTTCTTTGAACTATATAGAATAACTTTCTCGCTGGAAGATGTTTCAAATTTGAAGTTGCCTCATTATTTTTTGTCTCCGAAAGTAGAAAAACGTGGTTACCGATCGGTCTTAATTTTCAATTGGCTATTTTTAAACGAAAAATCATTTTCAATTTTTTATTATTTTGCAGGCATTCGCCAAGTATACTTCATATGTGCACCCAGTTTCAAACAGTTTCCATAATATTTGTACGAGTTATGATGATTTATGTTTTAATCACTTATTGAATATCAGTAACCATTTTTTTTCAGTTTTTAATTTTTATTATTAGATCTAATTTGAGTACATAAGAATTGTAAGTAGAATCTGCCTTGTTATTGTACAGAAGCCTATATTTAAAAAATTAATTTTGTGAATTTTACCATCCCCTTTTCTTGAGACCCGGGGACCAACGCTTTTAGCGTTTTCGAGCGTCGCGTACGGAGCGTAAATGAATAATGCTCGCAAAACTATATGTGCAAGCGGAAATAGAAGTATCTAATTGTATTAATAAGTTCAATAACCTTGAGTGAAGTGATGAGTCCAACCAACTAGATAGGGACAACTACCCTTAAAGCCAATCTAAAGAAAATGGTTTCAGTAAGTGAATAGCATTGAGTAATCTTATTCGTAAACTGACATGATTGACACAATGTGCATATTGCGTTTATCGTACACATTTAGTGTATGTAGCAAGTACGTGTATGGTGTATGTAATACTACACAAAGAAGATCGAAAAGTGCAAGATGTAAAGTAAAATCTATGCAAAACCATATTTATGATTTCAATTGATGCTCATTTGAGAGTCATGAGTTGAAATTAAGAAGACCCCTCGTTTCAATGGAATGACAACCTTCGTAGGGGCCAACAGAATATCATTATTTTTTCAACTGTGCAGTAAAATTGGGATCATTCTGGCAAAAATATACGCCGTTACTGAGGGCGCGAGTGTATTATAAGAAAAAAATTGTGGCGGTACCAAAAAGCTTTCAATGAAAATTTTTTTTTCAAAATTTCAAAACTACAATTTATTCCTTGAAATATTAAAATGAAGTTTTAGTCAATGCTCAATAGTAAAAATTCACAGCCACATCCTTTCATCATTTGCAAACTTTTCCTTTTTGGAGTCCACGTTTGTTCCGGGAAGAAATAAATTAGTCATCCGAATGACAATTATACAATGCAATTGCATTCCTCAGTCATTCCGTCTTGTAAATAAACAAAAAAACTCGATAATCGCGAATTGCATTTTTTATTGGAATTTCAAATTCGCGCCAAAGGTGGCAGCAGCATGCAGGCGCGGCTTTGCCCACAAAGGAAATTGGCAGCGCGCTGCGATCGAGCGTCCAGCTGTCATACACAGAGGTTATTCTCTCTTGAATATTTGTGCCCCCCATGTTTGATTGTATTTGTATGTATCGTTCGCAATTTTTGCATGGGATCCGGTTTTTACGTGCTAAATATAAAGTGAGGCGAAAATGAATGGATGCATGGTCAGTACTCTCCCCACTACCCCTCATAAACGGCAAAATTTCGGCAAAATTTTAATCCAAAATTTTCTCAAATATTTAAACTGTCCTTCATGAAATTCGCATCACACCCGCGTGAACACTCTCGATGTGTTTTCAAAATTTATATTATAATAAATCATATGCTGTATAAATTTGTATTTAATATTTGAATTTTCATATGTAACAACTAGAAATATGTCATTTTGTGTGCACTCAGAGGTTATGTATTTGATCATATAGGTACGTATATGTGCACGGATATTAAAATGTTATATTACCATAATACAGGCTATGATATTGATATTTTGTATTTATTTCTTTGTACCCTTTGGAAAGTAAAAAACTATCCTTCCTATTAAAAATTTATGTATTAGAAATATTACAAAAAATATTGTTAACAATATTTTTAATTATGTATGGCACAAATAACACATTTTTATTGATTTAAAACTTTTAAAATTCACTACATTTTACTTTATTTTATTTGAAATTGATATTTTACTTCAAATCTTCGCTCATGGCGCTTACTTCATTATTTTCAAATTGAATCTAGCGCTATTTCTTTTCCAATATGGTGGCAGTTTTCCTTTTGGCTTCCTGTTGGTTTACTTTTTCTCTAGTTGGGCGTGGCTAGACTATGTATTCTTATATCGTGAATCAGAAGACTGATTCTAAAGGTCTCTCCGCAATGGGACTTTATAAAACGACATAGGGTCGACACAACGTTGATGCAGCATCAATGTGATGCGCGCGCATATGTTGCCAACTGTTAGAATTGGTTGATGTTCAAGTTTACCCGGTACTGAAAGTGCACGTAACCTCACTTTGACTAAAAATAGTTGGCAGAATATGCACGCGCATCACGTTGATGCTGCATCGACGTTTTGTCGACTTATAAAGTCCTATTGAGGAGAGCCCTTAAGAGGCGTCACTGGTGCCTTGAAGTCGACACCCACGGTGGCATTGGACGCACTAACAGAGGGTTAAAGCCCCTCCATTTTACCATCAAGCCCATGGCTGCGAAGGCAGTCTGGAGAATAAACATGGAAAACGGCGGAAGGATCTCGACAGAATTGCGGATCCTAACCAATATCGAGAGTAGGCCGACCTTGAGCATGGTCAGAGGCAAAACGCCTATTCGCTACCTCTTCGACAAGAAGTATCGAGTGAGCTTATCCACGAAGAAGAAATTGGACTAACGGCAAGGCATACCTACCTAGTGATGGGGGAAACTGGTTCACAGATGGCTCCAAGAACAAAGAAAAAACAGGAGCCGGTGTTTATCGGAGAAGTAGAATGGGCTTCACAGTACCGATAGGGTCCTACGCTACAGTCCTAAAAACTGAGATCATGGACATGCTCCAGTGTGCCTATAAGGTACAGGAGTATGGTAATAGAACAAATATTAATGTTATAATATTAATTAAATAATATTAATTATATAAATATTAATATTCATATATCAAATAGCGACTACGTCGCCACTAAGTATGGGAGTGTTTTGAGGCACTGAACCATCTAGCGACGGAAAACCGAGTGACTCCACGTTGGATCCCTGGACACAGTGGCATTAAAGGCAATGAGATCTCGGAAAAGCTAGCAAAACTAGCAGTAAGAGAAGACTTCACGGGTCCCGAACCAGTCGTAGGCATTTCCAGTAGCTTAGTCACTGAAGACATTAACAGTTGGCTGACCGAGAAACATCAGAAGAAGTGGAATAAGGCCACTGGCTGCAGACAGGCTAAAGCACTCATGGGTATAAAAGCTTTAAACGAGCTGCGGAAATACGCAAGCTCAGTAGGAATGAAGTGGAGGTTGTAACAGAACTGTTTATAGGGCATGGAAACCTCGGCTATCACAGACACAAGATAAGTCTCGCAGACAGTCCTCTCTGTCGCCTCTGTGGAAAGGGTGATGTAGGGATGGGCGATACTGATGCGATACTTCAAGTATCGAGTATAAAATACTCAATACTTCGATTCTCGATACCGATATTTGGAAGTTAGTGGCAGAGGAGTGGGGAAACGGTATATACAGCTAACTACTTTTCGACTATACCTAGCTGCTGCCCTCTTCGTACTACCTGCCAATATAGGTTAAATCGTTGCTCTGAGGGTATTAACAGCTCCTCGCTTTTTTCGCGAAAATCGGTAAAATAGAAGCTGCGATATTTTCACGTTTCACAAAATAAAAAATTAATATAAAATTACAATATTTTTGCAATTCTGATTCTCATTTTATTTGCCAAAAACAGAAATTAGTGATAATATTACATTTTTACAACTCAAATTAATTTTCAAGCTAATTTTGTAATTAATTAAATATTTACTTTTCTAATAGACATGAAATTTTATTCTTAATTGGGAGGAATAATTTTAAATAGAAATCGTTCAAGGTGGAATAATTTTTAGATTGAAAAATTCAAAACTTCAATTGAAATTTGTAAAATTAGAGGAATTCACATTAAAATCACTTCAAAAGAGGAATGGTGAAGTCTTCAAAACCGGTTTAATGCACTAAATGAGTCTTCACTTATCAAAATATGTAATCAGTTTTTCAGAAAGAAGAATCTGCATTAAACTTTGATTATTTGATGTGAAGTAATTGTTATTCAAAAACACATTTTTATGTTTTCATTTTCCCCCCGTTCAATTAAACGTTATTGTGAACAGCTTTCCTTGTCACTCAATAAGAGGCCCACATCTATAACGCGTTTTCTTTCCAGTAATTTCCCATATGTTTGTATACCGTACAGGCATATACACCCTGCCATTCAGAAAATAAAATGGCAGATTAATTTCATATTAGATGTGTTAGACCTAACATAAATTTTGTTCAAATTATTCACTGAGAAAACAAAGAGTAAAAATTGATTCTGGTAAAAATGCTGGGGGTAATCTCGGCATGCAAAAAATGAAGATCCGTAAGGGAAAAATGAAAAATTAGCGATAAATTTCGCCATCTTAAGTAAAAAAAACAAATATTTTGATATAAAAACTGTAAAAAGGTACGACAATATACAATAGGGTGTATCGAAAAAAAAGTTCGTTGCTCGAAGTCCTAATAGCGATGAAAACATTCTTTTGGGAGTCAAAAACGCTCTCCTAAAATTTCATAAAAACATTTTCTTTTGTCTTCGCATCGTAGATATAGCTAAAAATCACAAAAACGACACAATTCTTGAAATTTGAAAATCAAAATGTTTTTTTGTTGAGATTTAAATTATTTTAAAAAATAGTTCAAAGCAAGTGCATAGATTTATACCTGTAAAGCGATGATGTCATAAAAATGTTACTGGAATGACGGAAATATCTTGTGAGTTTCATGCGGGCCAAACTATTTTTCTGTTCGAGAAAATGTTATTTTCAAAAAATTTAATTTTCGAATTTTTCTAACGAACAACGACAGATTCGACAGAATGCTCAAAAAATTTTCTCATTCCAAAAACTTCTACAAAAAGTATTTTTTACTATTTTATATTATCTTGCATCGTTTGTAAAGAAAATTAAATTTTTCGAAAAAAAAGTCTCGTGGCCACAAAAATGATTTGGCCTACATAATACTTATAGAATGTCTTCTTTATATAAGCAAAAATTTTTTTCAAACATTGGATAAAATGAAAAAATGGGGTTTTCCATAGAATAAACTTTCCATGCTTTCGAAATTCAGCCGGGAAGATAATGTCAAATTTAATGGAAAACCCCACTTTCTTTATTTTATCCAATATTCTTTTAGAATTTTTGATTATATAAAGACAACATTCGATGAGTTTTATGCGGGCCAAATAATTTTTGTGGCCGCGAGATTTTTTTTCGAAAAATAGAATATTTTTCTCGCAAACGATGCATTATATCATAAAAGGGTAGGAGGTATTTTTAGCAGAAGTTTTTAGAACGAGCAAGCTTTCTTCTTAGCATTTTGTCAAATCTGTCGTTGTTCGTAAAAAAATAAGAAAATTTAATTTTTCGAGAAAAAAATGTTCTCTTGACCAGAAAAATAGTCTGGCCCGCATGAAACTTACAAGATTTCTTTGTCAATCGAGTACAAATTCAGCAAAAAAATTTTAGAAAAAAAGGTGGAGTTTTTGAAAAAATCGACATTTAATATTTACCGGAAAACCGCCGTTATCGTGTTAATTTTCAACATTTTGTTAATTTCCCTTAAATCTAAGAAAACATCGAAAAAGTTGATTTCTTCAATTTTTTGAAATTTCAACGTCAAGTAGGGAGGGCAAAAAATATGTTTATGCGATTACCGCTGTACAGATATAAATCTCCTTGCTTTGAACAATTTTTTTTGTAATTTAAATCTAAAAAAAAATTTTTTGTTCCTCAAACTTTAAGAAGTGTACTGTTTTTTGTGATTTTCAGCTGTGTCTACGATGCGGAAACAGAAGAATTTTTTTCGATACACCCTAATGTACAACAGAGACTGCAACGAAGTACAAAAAATGTACAAAATTCGTTTGAATAATAGACGAAACTTCTACTTTCCTGTAATTTTTGTTGCAATTTATTGTATTTCGTTGTACTTTCCTATACAAATGTTTGCAGTTTTTTTTTATTTTTGAAATGTTTACGCAAGGGATTTACACAAAGATTTTTTTGTCAAATGTACAAAAAAAATAAGTTTTGTGAAAATCTGAATAGCAATAAAAAACTAACGAATTAGGATTTCACGAGGAGAAAATGGTGATTTATAATTTTCACGAAGGCCACTAGTAAGTAAAATCAAAGATGCCCACTGATTTTGAGAAATATAAAAAAAATTGACTTTTCTCACCCTACTTTTTTTTCTTGAAAGATTTATTGAAAAAATGAATACAGCAGAAAATATGTATTTATTGACGATCTACAACTTTTATTCAGACACTTTCTCAATACAACCAATAACTTTGAATCTGCATCAAGAAAAACATGGGTTTTTGGGTTTTCTGGGATATTTTGGCAAAACTGAGAAATTTTTTTTTATCGGAACCAAATTTTACATAGTTGCTTTTTATGTAAAAAGAAAAAGAATAGAATCTCAGGTTCTTGCATTCTCTGAAATTTGTATTTTACGCTACGCCCTAATGAATAGCAAAAATTCGTTCATGATTTCGCATCTTTTGGGATATCGTATTTTCTGGTGAAGAACATGTTACCATATTATAAAAATTTTCATTCAGGTTTAACGACCCATTATACAAAATCGAATGTAGGCGTCCGCTTGAAAAGGGCCCTTATGGTTGGTTCCAGTTTAGGAGATATTTGCATTTTTCTGAGCCAGGGTCAAAATGATTATTTTCGGATTGGAAACGATTGAATCTTTTCAATTGTTTTAAATGCGATTCTTCTTACTCCATTCTGCCGTACCAAATTTAAAAGTCGTATCTGCATTTTGGATGAGTCACTAAACGATAAGGAAAGTGTTTATGAGTGAAAAACAAAAACTCGACAAGATATCATGTCCCTCGAATACTATACGCTTGTGTTTGGAGGAATAATTTTCTCATTTACAAGTTTTTATAAAGCCTTTTTTCCCCACAATACCCCATGTCCTAAGTATTTCAACCTTAATCGGTATCAAAAGAAATTTGATTAAATATGACTGAATGTCATCCGGTAACGTGTCATATTTTCTTAAATATTAATGGCGATATATCTTTTAAAGGAAAGCTCAAGATGACATTATTAATACATGTATAATTCCGGAATTATTGCAAAATTCGAAAAAAATGTTCATTTTTTGTTTCTAATTATAATTACCTTAAAGTTACCTGTTATAACAATTATATTGCAAAAAAATCAAAATAAATTTCAATGTAGCTCTATGAAGGCTTTAAAAGTAGATCTAAATATTAATTTGACAAAAAATATTTTTAATAATTTACATCAAATATTTGTCATCAAATTGAAAAAATGAAATTTGAAATAAAGGCCTACTTCTCCATCTCGCTTATTATTATTTAAACACTTATTTTGAGTAATATGAAAAAAAAGGGTTTGATGTTGTTCTGAAAATTTCGAAAAAGTGAGAAAAAAAATTCTGAAATCGAAACTTTTTGATTCTTACCCTCATGATTTTTTTCACGTTTGTTCAAATGACAGGCCAATCATCCAAAATGCAGATACGACTTTTGAATTTGGGACGGCAGCATTGTATGCATGTAATTTGATACATAGAATGGTTCAGTTATAAATTGTGCTTCTTATAATCTTTCTTGACAAATGATTAAGTTTAAATTTGAGTTGAAATTTTAAAGTAGCAATTATTTTTTCTTCCTCTCAGCATCGAAATTTCTCACGATTTTCGTCGTTTAAAAAAATGGTATTTTTCTTTAATGGCCTTTCAGCAAAAAGATACGCTTCTCATACTGTGATAACGAGACTTTATCTTGGTTTTTATTTTTTGAACAAAAGCAAGCGTCCATCGCACATTGAAATGCATTGAGTGTATATACAGCGGAATAAGCTTGGCTGAGTTGCAAGGATGAGAATGAGAGAGAAGCAAGCGTCCTGTCTCTCTCTTTCTCATTGTTCCAACTCCGCTTCTCCCGATGAACATTCACTCAATGCGTTTCACTTTTATGTTACCCAAGGATCTAAACGCCCTCTGACGCAGTCTTAACTCAGGTGAAATACATGGGACGACTGAAAAATTCGGCTAAATAAAATTCCGGAAAAAGAAAATATAGTCGTAAATATTATCTCAATATTTTGAAAAAGAAGAGGTGTCAGGTCATTTTTTCCATGTTTCTTGCCTTCAACACTATTTACCACTTGGTAAAGAGAAGCACTTACTTACCAATAGGATGAAGTCCCTTTACACTTTAAATCCTAATCATCGTCAGAGTATATGGGCGTGACAAGTTCAAATGCAATTTTCATTTTTATTTTAAAATGTTGAAAAAGTTTCAATCAGCCCTCTGTACAAATGTTCATCATAAAAACTTTAATTTTTATTAGAGAAATTTTTTAATTTTTTAAGTAAACGCTGGGATTCAATTTGAAATTAAAATTTGAATTAGAACTTGAATCGACTATAATAATAATTTTTAATTTACTGGAATTCAACTTGGAAGCTTCGAAGTTCCATACTTTTTTACTTTCTTGATACTTTTTTAGGCAAACCTACTTTTTTGATAATTTTTACAATGTAAAGCTACTTCTTTGAGTAAAGTGATATAAGCAATTAATCGTACTAACAAATTGTAGTTTTTCAAAAATAAAGAATGAAAGAAAGGTAATGCTGTAAGTACTTTGCCTAAAAAAAAAAGAAAGGAATCAATCAAAAGAGAAAAGCCGCGGGGTTTCTTTAAAAATCTCAGAATGATAAGACGTAGTATACGCGAGATGTCCAGAAAGTGAGAGTACTCGATTTTTCTAACTTGAAAAAAATGTATTTAAAAAAAAATGTACAGGGTTTTGTTCGTATACATGTCAACTATTTTTTCACGTAGTCGCCTTCCCGTTCTATGCAAGTAGTGAGTCGTGGTACATGTTTTTTGATGCCCTCCTCGAAGAAGTTTTCAGCCACCGCCTTCCCCTACTTCAGGACCTCTTTTTTCACCTCCTCGTCAGTGGAACATTTTTTTCAACGCATATGAATCTTCAGGTAGGTGAACAAGTGGTAGTATGCAGGCGCCAAGTCAGAGGAGTAAGCGGGATGGTTCAAAACATCCCAGCCGAACGAATCCAAAAGTGCCTTGGTGGCAAGGCTGTGTGCGGACGAGCGTTTTCATGCAACAAGCAAACTACCTTCGTCAACATTTCCCTCCGCTTGTTTTGAATCGCCTTCTTGAACTTTTCTAGGGTCTCACAGTATCTTTCTGCGTTGATTGTCTCCCCCTGAAGCAGAAATTTGATGAAAATGATCCCTTTTTGGTCCCAAAACACAGAAGCCACGATTTTTTTGCTCGAAATTGAAGTTTTAATTTTTTGGCGGATGGGGAACTGGTGTGACGCCAGTGTGACAACTGTCTTTTTGTCTCGGAGTGTAAAGAGCCACCCAGGTCTCATCTCCTGTAACAATTGAGCTCAGAAAATCCTCACCTTCCAGTTCAAACCGCCCAAGGAACTCGCGAGAGCTAGCGACCCGATTCGCACTTGGCGGGATTTCTTATTGACATGTTTCACGCAAACTGACACTACGGGGTTAGTTTTCGTACTACAGAGGTTCCCCTGTGCTCGTTGTGCGCAGGAGAACCCCCTGTACCATTCAGTGTTGCGAAACTTGGTGAAAAAAATCCCCACAGCCCAAAATGGCCACAGTACTCTTACTTTCTGGACACCCCTCGTATATACATTAGGATGGGTCGAATCAACAAAATTATAGAAGTCGAAATTGGAACTATGTGGAAATTAAGTGTATTAGGGTTCTGAAAAAGTATATTAAATTTGGTGCGGATTAATTAACACCTTTAACTTTCGCGTTAGCAAAATGTGCTCCAAAAAATTCTTGTTTCCATAGTTTTTATATTTTCGTGTATGTCAATTATTTTCATGTATTCAGAGGTCTTACTCGTCACTTCAAATTCTTACAGCTTTTTAACAAATGTTCTCTAGGCGATAACTTATATTTAATGCACCCCTGTTTTCAAAACACAATTTTAAAATCTACAGGAATGACAAAAGAATTTTATCCTGTATTTCAGGCTTTTGTACTGGTTAAAATGCATTAGAAAAAATTTGGGAAATCACAAATGTAAACATGAAATTTAAAAACTATGGAAATGAGAAATTTCCAGTGCACATTTTGCTAACGCACAAGTTACAGGCGTTCATCAATCCACACCAAATTAATTATACTTATCTAGGGTCCTGATGAGGCATGTTCAAAAAACATCAACTTCAAAAAACTTAAGGTGCACCTTGATATTTTTATTTTTAAATAATGAAAAACATTATTGCAAAATAGGGCGGGTCGAAAAAATCAATTTTTTAAATTTCACAAATCCACGTGGCCTAAAGTTTGAGTGTGCTACAAGTAGCTTATCCTGAAAATTTGAGTCCTATTGAAAATAATTCAGCTATCGCAAGCGTATTCAAGCTTCAAACAGCGAGGAGCGACACATTTCTTTTATACCTGATACATTTAGAAATTTAGATGATTCTTGTCTACTAAAATTTGTAGTCTATATTATTACCAACATATTCCGGATCATAAAAATGGAAAATTCATTTTAAAGGACTACATAATTCCACGAAAACTGACCAAAAATGTCTAAAATTGAGGTTCTTCTTCATTCTAAATACTCTTAAAATCCACTAAAATAGTTTTAAAAATCTAATAAGATCTTTCGTTTTCCGAAAAAATACATTATTTGAAATGAGATGAAAAAACTTCAAAAAGTTTCATTTTGCACTGAGTTATGACTGAAAATATGTACGGCTGCTTCTTGAAAAAATAAAAAATGAATGATTTATTAGCTTTTGTCTCTTTTTACTGTTTTTTACTTCTTGGACAACTTGCTGCAGGAGAGGTGTGTACTAAGCAATAGTAGGAATATATTTTAATATATATTATTTAATTGAAATATATGAAAATTGAGTCCCACTGTCGCATAGTACGCACCTTCGTGGCACAAAGTCCAAGAAGTACAAAATAGAAAAGAATGGGAAAAGCTAATAAATCTTTAATTTTTAATTTCTCTGAAAAATATGTTTGCATATTTTTGATCATAACTCAGTGAAGAGTGAAGCTTTTTTAAAGGTTTTTGATCTCACTTTGAAGGTCATATTTTGTCAAAAAAACGTGTGCTTTTATCAGATTTTTAATACTATTTTCGTGGAATCTTAGGGAGCTCAAAAGGAAGAAAAACGTCAAGTTTAGACTTTTTTGTCAGTTTTCGTGGAATAATGTAGTCTTTTGAAATGAATTCTCCATTTCTATTATTTAGGATATGCTGGAAATAATATAGACCATAAATTCTAGTAGGCAAGAATTATCCAAATTTATAAATGTATCTGGTATAAAATATATTAAGCGCTTTTCGTTGTTTAAAGCTTGAATACGCTTGCGATAGCCGAATTATTTCTTTATCGGACTCAAATTTTCAGAATAAACCACTTGTGGCATACACAAAGTTTCAGGCCTGGTGGATTTTTGAGATTCTAAAAATTACTTTTTTGACCCACCCTATTGTATAAATTTTGGTCAAATGGACCCCTTGAAGTACGAAGTATATTTAATGTAGTATACTCAGTTCTCCACAAACGGTGTTAAAGTTTCAATAGAGTATATCTCTCAAATTGATAGAGATAAGTGCAAAACACCTCTCCAGAATAACGATTTATAACCGAATGAGAAAATTATTACTATAACGCTATTTAACAGAAAAAAGGAACATTTTTAGTACTAGTACAACATTTAAAAAAATTTTTAATAACATTTCCAACATTAAATACTTGTTGAAATCCTATAATAATTGTAGACTTGTTAAAGAATTGAATATTTTAGTAACCTTATGCACTTAGTTTGAATTCTTTGAAATTTCAAAATATTTGAATACATGTAAGAAATGAATTTTAGGAAAAAACATCGCAAAATAAAGTTTTTTTCCATCAAATCCACCAATACAGTCATATTCCTCTTGTATATCTGTACAATTTTCATAAGTTGTAATTTTCTCTAAAAAAAAATTTTAGAGAAAATTGTACTTGATAAAAATTGTGCAGATTTGCAAGAGGAATACGAGTGTTATGGTAAATTTGATAGAAAAAATGTTATTTTGTGTATTTTCAATATTTTTGGTCATATGTTGAGATTGTTGTGGTTTTTAAATCATCTCAAATTATAGCGGAAACCAAGCCGAATTCAGAGACCTATATTTAAAATCACTTATCTTTATTAATCTGAGAAATATTCTCTATTAAAGCTCCGACGCCGTTTAGGGAGCACTAAATCTTCTCCGATTTGTTTCAAATTCTTACAGTCATGTTTTCTTCATGATTAAGAAATAAAATATCAAGGTGCACCGCCACTTTTTCAAAGATAACACAGCTCCACAAAAAAAAAATTGTCAGCCTCAAAAACCAGAATAGGCTCATCCTACGTTTTTGAGGTCGCTGAATCCGAAAACGGAGCCGCTTTGGTTCCATCACGTCACATTTCATCCCTAACCTCAAAAAACATGAAAAATCGCTTATTTCAGGTGAAACATGATTCTCGTCTATGAGAAGTGGTCTTATTCTATATTTTCGAGGTCGCTGAGTACGAATCCGAAATCGTTGTGATTCTATGACGTCACACTTGGTTCCTAACTTTAAAAAAACGTGGCAAATTGGTAAATTGATGTAAAACATGCTTTTTTCAATGCAAAGTGGTCATATACTATGTTTTCGAGGTCGCTGAGTACAAATCCTGAGTCGGTTCGGTACCACGGTCTCAGCATTGAATCTTTGATACGTAACTTCGGAAAAACTTTGAATCCAACAGACCAGACTCCACACGTCCGATTTCTCGCTTAGCGGAAATTGTAAGCTAGTCGAAAATCAGTTGATGCCGTCGACAGTATTATGCAGATAAGAACCGTGCAAACCAGCATTTTGCACGTTCTAACACTGCATAATTAAATGTTTGATCCCACAGTGATATCAGGTGATGCATGCATCTTTGTTATTTTGATAATACTGAACGAGATTTTCTCTCAGTATGATTTTGTTGCTCAAACGAGTGACGAAATACTGCTACTCCGACAGATTCTGTGAACGATGAAAACTGCCCTGAGTGGGGATGTGTAGAATGAATCTTATCACTATCTGCTGGAGTAACGAAGCCAGTAGGAGCGTACTGCCTTGCAAGAGGGCATTAGGATGTGAGGATGAAGCCGTAGTGTGTCCGACGACGAGTTGACTCTGTCCTCGTCAAAGTCGGAAAGCCCTTATACTTAGCCCTGGGGAGATATGAGGGTTATTACCTCCAGGACGGCAGGCTCACCTGCGATCGGACCAGGATCCCTAATGTGTGGGTCTATCATATACTCATGGCATTTATGAATAAAATTAAAAAATCCTCAACTCAACAATCTAAAGGTACTTAATCACAAGTTGATCTTGGAGCTACCACCTCAAAATATCATTGTAAAAGAAACCCTGATTCATTCTGCTACGTATGTAGTGAATTCTATCCACCAAAAACTCTTAGGACAGTTTCTGAGCAGATCAGAACGATCTACGGAGATTGTTATGATCTCACAATTTCTGATCAGGATAAAGAATGGGTGCCACATAAAATATGCGATTATTGTAGATCACAATTAACTCGTTGGCATAAAAGTAAAAATATTGAAGATCAAAAATTAAAAAATCCAACTTTATGGGCAGAACCCTCTTGTGAAGAGGATTGCTATTTCTGCAAGAACGATGTAACTGGATTCAAAAAATAATAAAAGAAGCATTGCTGACGTCGATGTTCCAACAGTAATAAAACCCATCAAGATATGTAATACAGATGAGCTAGGTATTGAAGGAATCGGGTGTATCTCTTCTCGGGAAAGTTTGAAGATCCAAGAAGACGCTAGCGAAGAGAAATGCTCCAGTGAATCTGACATTGACGACGAATATGTAGGAAGTAAAGAAAAAAAAACTTTTCTCAAAAGGAGAACTGAACGATCTCATCAGAGATTTAGGACTATCCAAAGAAACAAGTGAATTCTTAGTTTCTATACTCAAAAAAAAAACTTAGTGGAAAAAAATGTTAAAGCAACTGACTATAGGGATAGAGCAAGAGATTTCAGGAAATAGTTCACAAAAGGAGAATAACCTTCATTAGTTCACTGTCACGATATAAATGGAATGATGGATGAATCGAAACCAGGGATTTACAGAGCCATCGAATGGAGACTATTCATAGATTCCTGTAGGAGAAGTTTAAAAGCTGTTTTGCTTCACAATACGAATGTCTTTGCTCCCATACCGGTAGCACGTTCAACTTTATTCAGAGAGAATTACGAAAATATCAAGTTGGTATTGGATAAATTGACATATTCAGAACACAATTGGCGGATTTGTAGCCATTTCAACATATTGGGAATAATTCTGAGTCAGCTATCAGGTAGCTTTAAACACCCATGTTTCCTACGCTTATGGGATAGTAGAGACCGACCTAATTATTATAAAAAGATTGACTGGCCAGCTAGAGAAACTTTTGATCCAGGGTCAGAGAACATCATCAACCTTCCACTAGTGGATCCGGCGAGAGTTTTACTACCACCTCTGCATATAAAACTGGGCATGGTGAAGCAGTTTGTATCAGC
>JAUMHM010002571.1:0-18302 GCA_032362435.1 Melikaiella ostensackeni | reverse complement strand
AGCGCATTTGCGGCGCAATTCAGTGTGCTAAAGAAATTCTAAAATTATGATTGGGGGGGGGCTGGTGTAACTGACCTGCGCTTCACATCATTTCCCCTCACTTCCCCTTTCTTATACGACGGACGGACACCCAACCGAAACCATAATGGTTTCTGCCCGAGGCTGCGAAACCCTAAAGAGTACATTTGAATAAGAACACAATAATTTCTTTTCAGTCCTTAACTTTTAATTCAATGGATATAATTTGTAAGATGAGTTTTATAGGAGTGTGGAAAGGCACGTTCATACAACGTGATTCTTCAAACACGTCACCTTTCTTCCGGAAGGAAAAATAGAAATACCTCATTATAAAAGAGAAGTGAGTAAAGAGTGACAATATACCGGGAACTGTGATATAGAGTAATGCGTTGTTACCACCTCAGCAGTCTCTCTACGTCTTTTATTCCATCTTAGTACAAAGAAAAAATAACTCATACTTTAACCAAGCCAAAGAAATATCTCGTTTCAGCAGAAATGTTCTTGTATACATAATGTGTGCTGTTCTGTGTCATTAAATTTCTTTTCTTATACGATAATAAAACATCGTAAATCTATTCATACTACAGTATGAATACATATGTATATGAATATGTAAAGCTATGTGCTTACATAAAGCTGTATACGTGGGACAATTTATCGCAATAGCGACGTATGCTTGCATACGAAAAACGAGGTCAAAAAAAAGATGTTATCAATATCATAAAAGATCTGCTGTTTTCACGCATTTTTCAATCCCAGCAAAAGCCTTGTTTTTGGATATCCTTCTTGCATGGTAAAGTGCAATAAAGGTTTTGTCAATATATGAGATACCAGTATTTTTCACTGTTTACAAAGCCGTGGAAATAACAGTGCTAAATGCCACAAAACTCTAGGTTTAAATCCAACAAACCTGGTTAAGGAAGCAACTTTTGAACCTCTGATTTGCAGAGCAATATCAAGTAATGTAGGTAGAAAGCCTTAAAATTTTCACACGGAGATTGCTGATATAGAAGGATTAGCGTCATGATTTCCGAACGCGTGATTTTCTGCACTCTTGTTGGTTTTTTAGCACTTGACAGTAGTTTATCTGCAAAATTTTTCTCTATATCTCTGCAAAAATCATCGACCCAACAAAACAGTTTTGTTATATCTCCCATGTAATGATAAGTGATATTCTTTAATTAAAATTGGAAGTAAAATATAACGAGTATATTTCTTTCATGAATTTAATTCGTCTAATCGATTCCTATACGTGGCGTGTCCTCGGGTGGTGGATACACAGAAGAAACAAAGGGTAAAAATTTATTAAGATAAGAATGCTGGGGGTTACCTCGGCATGCAAAAGTGAAGATCGGCAAGGGTAGAGTGAAAAATCGCTGATTTTTCATTTGACCCTTACCGATCTTCATATTTTTGCATGCCGAGATAACCCCCAGCATTTTTACCTGAGTCCCTTCTTACCCTTTATAGTAATAGAATGAAATAACAGATTATAATATATAATAAATTAATGATATAATGATAAATACTATAATAAGATGAGAGAAAAAAGTGAAAAATGCGTCCGCAACTAATGATATATACCGGGACAGCACTGTATAGAATATTCAGTTTGGTACGAAGATCGAACTCAAACAAAATTCATTTCTTCGACATTGGGCTGTAGCCATAACCTCAGGATCAGTATGTGTGGGATCTCACCTTGCCAAGCCTGCTCTTTGTTCTCTTTTTTTTTATGAAACAGAAACATAGTGGGAAAGGTAAGTTGATTGACAGCATGAACTATTGATGACCCTGAAGGAGTGGATTATGTTTTGTATAATAAGTTTCCACAAGTCTATTTATTATAGCAGGCTACACTCCAGATGATAGTGACAGTAATGATGTAAAAGATACCTTCTGGGACTTGTAAAATGAGATTATTGGTACTTGCGATCCTGGGAAATAATCATCCCAGTTGGAGATATAAATGACTGGGTTGGTGTGTAGCGAGAGAGTACCGAAAGTGTACTCGGTCATTTCGGAAACCCAAAAACGAAAGGTAACGTGAAAAAGTTGATTATCTTATGCTTGGAAAAAGGCTTGTTTATCACGAAGACTTGGTTCAGACATAACATGATCCACATACATACTTGGTGCAGAGGTAAAAGTAACAGTGAGATTGACTTTGTTGTACCTGATGACAGACCTAGAAGTCTAGTTAGAGATACAAAGGTTATGAGGGGTTTTGCATGTGGAACATATCACTACCTCGTAATTTTTAAAACAAATCTAGGTCAAGGATGTAAGAGAAGAAGAATTGATGATAATTCGAAGCAGATGCGAGTTAAAATGGAGAATTCGCAGAAACCAGAAGTACAAATAGTATGTCGTGAAAAGCTGAATAAATATTCAGATCATCATGAAGAAGACTGAAAAACGGAATAAAGCAATAAAAATGTAGAGGTACTCAAGAAAGATAAATACGTATATCAATTGTCTAAGGGATGACGAGTGGACTAGACTAGAAAATGATTATAGGGTTTGAAATAAAAAAGCGAAGATACTAGTCAAATAAAACAAGGATCAAATCAAAGCGGAAGAAGATTAAAAAGTGTGAAATGATTTTGAAGGAAATAAAAAATTATTTCGAAAATGGGTTAGGAAGATTAGGAGAGGAAGTGCTAGCACTGAGTTAGTCGGAATTGAGAAAGCTGATGGTCAAATGGTGGTTTTTCAAAATGAGATTTCAATTTTTTTTCCTAAATTGAATATTCGAGTTTCGGAAACGTTTGTCGTCTTCTTAAAAAACGTCAAAATGTTGGTTTTGTCCTTTTGGAATGCTACCCTTATTGTTCTGCTATTTAAAATTATAGGTATATGTTCAGAATTCATAATAAGCCGGATATTTGGATGACATTCAATAGCTTTGATACCGGGTCCATGAATTTAATGCGCTAATCCTAATTAAAAAACTTCTCCCCTTCTACTAGACGAATTTTAATACTTTTGTTTCCATAATTTTCATAAAAATATGTTGCGCCTATTCTAAGGCTGATGAAGCTGTTTGACTTGTGCTTATAGTTGAAAAATACATTTATTGAAGAAACGACTTAGATTAACTAACAAGCAATGGAAGAAACAATCTGACTTGAGTTAGCTCACCTAACCAACTTTAGTCATATTTTTTTCGAATTGTGCGGGTCAGAAAACTAGGTTAAATGTACATGATTTTTGAAGTCGTGCAAATTAATAAAAAAGTGAGGTCCCATCTAATTTTCGTGTTGCGGTAGCAGTTATTAGTAATAATCAACATTTTCGACAACTTTAATAATTTCAAATTTTTCATCTCAGAAGTTATACGTTGAAGAAAACAACGAATTCGAACAAACTCCTAATAAATATTAAGCATAGAACTTGTCTACAGTAGTGAATTTAACATTTGAAAACCAATAATATGGGAAAAATCTCATGTTAAACAACCCCAAGTTTTTAATTTCTGTATCACAACACGCCAGATACCTCGATGCCGCCAAATATATCCACCTGAAAAAAAGGAACTTTCTACGAAGGATTAAAGTTGCGCAGACAACAGTTAATAAATGAATCAGTTATCTTTTCCATTCTCTCAATTTCTGCAACAATAAGTTAATATCTTGCATCTTCGAAAAGATCACAGATGGCATTATTAATATTATGTTTTCGTTCTTCAAAAAGATGCTTGATAGCACCAGAAGCTCAGCACGAATATAAACCCTTTTTTACCACGGAACAGAATCATGTCGGTGAATGTTGGTAAAAGGAATCTTTCATTAGTATTAGCTACTAATTCCAATATTATTTCTGAAAAGTTTTTTATCTAAAACTTCCCTCTGGAACTAAAATACTTTTATATTTTACTGCAAATAGAAAATGATCTAAAAGCTATTAAACCATACGCATCGTCAATAACGTGTATATGAATGATATATAACTTGACAGGCAGACATGGAAAGATTAGTGCACATTATATTTTTATGACGTACAAAGGAACAGTGTCAATATGCCCACATTTACTTTGCATTTCCTATCGTGCCTGAACGCAAACACACCATGCTTTAAATTATCTTCACAGTTACATTTTAAACAAAACAAAACTTCCTGCAACAGTGACTGCTTGTCACGATAAAACCAGCACATTTACTGAAGCATTTTACTCAATTACACCAATTTAAATATATTATGGGGACACCGCCCCCTGCTCGCTTCGCGCTCCAACATCAATATTTTTATTAAATTATGCTTAAATAATTTATTTGATTGAATAAAAATTAATTATAAACCTTTGGAGAAGATCTCGATTTTTGATACAGCGCTGGGTAGATATCTTTATTTCAACCCCATTTTTTAATGATGTCGAACACTGTAATATGAATAGTATCAACGATTAAGACAGCAATATGAAATGAAAATTTACATTCTTTACAATAGCTTACAGTTATCATTAAATAACTATGAATATGATATCAAAAACAAATCACTTTTTCTCAACCACTTCCAAATAAATCATAGAATGAAAATTTTTAAGATATTAGAAGAAAAAATTTCTAAAAGGTCCACAAATGTCTGGAAGGGGGAAGAGGATCAGTAGTATCTGCCAATGAAGAGAAAAATTGAACACTAGAAACTTGGATTTATTAGTTTTTTTGTTTACTTTTTGAGTTGTTTTCTCCTTTACTTTTATTATTTTTAATTATTTTTTATGAAAATCACTTTCAAATAAATCAAGGAATGAGAATTTTGAAGATACTGAAATCAAGGGACAGTTACAGACTAAAGACTTTTGTTCATTTATCTTTTGTTTATTTACTTTTATTTTGCGAATTTCCGCATAATTGATCTAGTTCTTTTTTTGATTAAAAACCACTTTCAAATAAATCATAGAATGAGAAGCTTGAAAATATAAAAAGGAAAAGCCTTCTCAAAATTTCCACAAAACACTAAAAAGGGAAGGTGTTCTGTAGCGCATGTTAATGCAAAGGAGAATTGAGGACTAAAGACTTTTGTTTGTTTATTATTTTGTCTATTCACTTTTATTTTTCAAATTGAAAATTCTCATTCATTTATATTAGACCTTACCTTTGAACTTAGACAATAGTTTACACTTATCTTTGAAAAACTATGTCTATAATATAAAAAAATAATCAATTTTTCTCAACCAATTTCAAATAAATCATAGAATGATAATTTTGAAGTTAACACAAAAAGACTTTCAAAAATTTTCACAAAAGACTGGAGAGGGGATCAGTAGTACATGTCTATGAGAAAGGAACATTGAAGACTAAAGACTTTCATTCATTTATTTTTTTTTTCACTTTCGATTTTTTTATAATTACTTTCAATTTTTCTTTTAAATTTAAAACCCACTTGCAAATAAATCGCAGAACAAGAATTCTTGAAGATATTAAAAGGGAAAGGAGTCTCGAAATTTCCACAAAAGACTAGAAGGGGAAACGTGGTGAGTAGTACATGTCAATGAAAAGGAAAATCAAAGACTAAAGATTTTTATTTATTATTTTATTTCCTTTTCTTAGTTACTTTTATTTCTTTGTAATTGATTATAATTATTTTTTAATTAAAAACAAGTTTCAAATATATCATGGAATGAGAATTTTGAAGATATTAAGGAGAAAAGACCCTTAAAAATTTCCTCAAAAGATTGGAAAGGGGAAGGGGTCAGTGGTACAGGTCAATGAAGAGGAGAATTAAAGACTAAAGACTTTTATTACTGTAAACTTAAATGTGTGATAAAGAATTATTGTAAGATATAGTCCCTTGTGCTTGACATTCTCTTAAAATTTCACGTTGTATTTATTGCTAATGAAATATATGTATTAGGGGCATTCCATTTCATATGAGCGTACTACCAAAAACATATTTCATGGCTACCGAGATATGGGCGGGGGGTGGTGGGAGTGAGTGCAATTTGAAGTTGCACTTAAAATTTGGCAAGTTTTACGATGGTAGTAACTATTTCTCAAAAGTATATGTCTTTTCTATAGCTTTTTAAAATTGAAAATTCCAACTCTATATGAATATCTCAAACCATGTAATATCGTATTTGATGGAATACAAATTCATATTAAAAGAAAGCTTATAATTTCTAGTTTCTAAACCTGAATGGACAAAATGGACATTCCAGGATAATCTGCGATATTTTTCAAAATAATTATTTAATTAAAAAACTCGAGGTGTCTGAATTCAGAACTTAAAACGAAATGAAAAATAAATGTGGGACTCAGGAGTTGGTTCAAGCGGGGGTTAGGTTCTGAATTCAGATTCCTTGAGTTTTGCAATTAAATAATAATTTTAATTAATATCTCAAAATAAGCTGAAATGTCCATTGTGTCCAATCAGGATTTTTAATGGAAGTGCTTAGCTTTCTTCTGATATGCATTTGGATTTTATCAAAATCTGAAGTGACATCTTTTGAGATATTCATATAGAATCTGAATTTTTAATTTCAAAAAACTTGATTTCATTTGATTTATACGCAATAACATTTCACTCAAAAATGTTTGTGCACCAAAGTGTACCAACTTCTACCTCCTATATCTCGTTTACCATGATGTATGGTATTTTATAGTTTTGCATCTACAATAGGGTCCTATAGTAGTGCAATTTACCGCAGTTTGAAGAAAATCGAAGACAGTTGTTTTTGGCGTGCGCTTGTAAAAAATGGAATGCCCCATTAATTAAATAATTAAATTTATCTATTATCTATTGAAAAATAATTTCATACCAGCGATTGCTTTTCAAAATTATATAGAAGGATTGGGAGGCCCACAAAGGGTCATGGCCCAGGGGCCCAATATTCGTGAATCTGGCAATGGCTCTTAAATATTGATCTGAAAACGATTAGAGATAATAATCTTTATTTGAAATTCCCGACCACCCTATATTGAGAACCACTGACGCGCGGTTGCATAACGAAGTGGGAGTCACGTACGTAATGAGGTGATCCGGTGTGCATCGCCGCATCTTGCTCCCCATCTTCTGTGTGCAGGTTTCCTCTTTTTACTGGATGACTCTTGTACCTGTGGAACGGAATACGACGCCTCGGCCATACGGGTGCACAGTGATCGGTCGACAGTGAGAAAGTACAGCTCACAACATTAATAGTTTTGCGAAAAAAAATTAATTGAAATTTTTCATTATGTTTCTATCCGGATTGTGTGCCATTGAGTACTTTATATATTTTTCTCTAATCTTATGATTTTTACATATGTCTTTGGTATTGAGTATATTTAATATATTTTTCAAATATGCTTTGAATATAATTAAAATGTCATTCCGGTACTTACTATAAATAAAATAAGTTCGCCAGATGAATGTACATGAATTGAGGTATAATAATTAAATACAATCAAAATTGAATTTCATATTTGAGGGTGAAAATATTTTGCTATTGCAATATTGTGTCCTTGGATGAATTTCTATATCTTAATATTTGGGACTAAAACTTTCTGTGTAGTTGTTCAGCTTTTGATCGCTACACTTCGTATTTCTGAAGTTTCTTTCCGGTTAAAATCGAAATGAATTTTCTCAGCAAAGAATCGTTTTTTCATAAATTGAAATTAATATTTAAAAAAGGACCACTGTCTCTATATTTGAAAAGAAAAATGAAATCAAGAAAATTCTACATTTTTAATAAATAATTAAAATGTGTGTTTCATTAGTGTTGTGGTAAACTGTTTACAAGACATTGGATTACAATTATTGGATTTTCTAAGCAGGATGTTGAAAAAATTATTTTATCTATTCTGCTTTTCCTATTTTTGATATTATGGTTTTCAGTGAAATTGATAAAATTTGAGGGCAATATGAATTTATGATGGATGTTATCACAAGGCCTATAAATGTTGATAATATATAAAATAAGATGGCCAGAAGGGGACGTGGATGAATTTCAGGTATAATAACTCCCAACTATTTTTTCATTTTCACTATTGAAATTGTGGTGGCAGATAGCCATAGAGATTTATAGCCCAATATAGGAGAATCAAACTTTATTTCCCACCCTGGGATTCAAAATTTTCTCAAATCTATAAAAACATTTAGAAAGAAATAAAAAAATAATTTCAGAGTTGAATATTCATTCCTCTTTGGTTGATGATGAATCTTTCTAACCGGAAATTTGAATTAATTTCAATTAATTTTAATTTTATAAAATTAGTTCAATTTAATTTTTTAAATTTTAATTTCAGTAAATTTCTCCCACCCTGGGTTTCAAAATTTTCCAAAATCTATAAAAACACTTAGAAAGAAATTAAAAAAAAATCATTTCGGAGTTAAATATTCATTCATCTTTGGCTAATAATGAATCTTTTTAATCGGAAATTCAACTATTCCAGTTATTTTATTTATTATTTTAGTTTAAAATTCATCTTCTTTGATTGAAAATTTGATCATTTTGTTCGAAATTGAACGATTTTGAAGGAAAATCATTTCATTCGATTTTTAGTTTAAAATGAGATTTTTTTGTTGTTGAAATATATGAACTATAACACTTTTAGTTGAGGATTCATCTTTTTTCGTTAAACATTAATTTCTTCAATTGAAAACTCAACTATGACATTTTTGGTTGGAAATTGATCTTTTTTAGTAGAAAATTCATATATTTTGTTTAAAATACATTTTTTTTTTTTCAATCTTCTTAGTTGAAAATTCATCTCTTTGATTTCGAATTCAACTATTTTGTTAAAAATTTGTCTTTTTTTGGTTAAAATTGAAAGTACTAAATTTTTCATTGAGAACTGAACTATTTCCAATGTAAATTTTATTCTTTGGTTGAAAATCAACTTTCTTGCTGAAAATTCGCGTTTTTTGCTTGAATTTTCAACAATCTGGTTGATTTTTCTTCTGTCTCGACTGAAAATGCATCTAATTTGATGAGAATTTTTTTTTGCTTGAATATCACTGTTTTTCATTTAAAATTCAACTGTTTTTCGGTTGAAATATCAACTTTTACAAATTTCAATGCGGATTCATCTTTTTCCGTTAAAGATTAATTTTTTCAATTAAAAATTCAACTATCCCATTTTTGGTTGGAAACTGATTTATTTTAGTTGAAAACTCATGTATTTTGTTTGAAATTCGTCTTTCTTTGGTAAAAAATTATGTTCTTGGTTGAAAATTTATCTCTTTGGTTTCAAATTGACCTATTTTTTTAAAAATTCGTCCATCTTGATTGAAATTCAAAATATTACACTTTTCATTGAGAACTAAACTTTTTTGAATAGAAATTTTATTATTTGTTTCAAAATCAACTTTTTTGTTAAAAATTCGCCTCTTTGACTTGAAACTTTAACAATCTGGCTGATTTTCTTTCTGTCTTGACTGAAAATTCAACTATTTTGATGAAAAATTTTTTTTTCGCTGAATATCACTGTGATTGATTCAAAATTGAACTGTTTTTTGGTTGAAATATTGACTATTACAAATTTCGTTGGGGATTCATCTTTCTCCTTTAAAAATTCATTTTTTCAGTTAAAAATTTAACTATCCCATTTTTGGTTGAAAATTGATCTATTATAGTTGAAAATTTTCCTATTTTATTGAAAATTCGTCTTTTTTAGTTGAGTTCAACTGTATTTGATTTAAAATTAGAATCTTTTTGGCTGAAATTTCAACTATTATATTTTTCATTAAGAATTCACTTTCTTTGTTTGAAAGTTGAACTACTTTGTTAAAAATGTCTTTTTTTGTTGTTGAAGATTCATCACTTCAGTTGAAAATTCGTCTCTCTCGTTGCAAAATTAACTATTTTATCAATATGTTCTTTGGTTAGACATTCATTTCTTTAAATAAAAAATTAATCGTTCCATTTTTGGTTTGAAATTTATATTGTTTAGTTAAGGATTCAATTATTTGCTTGTATATTTCTCTTTTTTATTTGAAAATTTATGTATTTTGTTGAAGATATATCTGTTTTGCTTGAAAATTTATCCTTTTTCGTTGAAAATTCAACGTCTTCTAAAATATTTTCTTGTTGTTGTAAAAATTAAATTTAGATAAATGTTTCTAAAATACAAAAGTAACTAAAAATAACAATAGTTACTTTTTTGTGAAATGTTACTAAGAAAAAGTCACATTTTGAATCGGTAACGATAACGATAACTAGTTACATTCTTCGTTATGTAACGGTAACGATAACAGTGAAATTAATAAAAAATGGATGGCAATGTGATTTTATGATGTATGTTATTGGAAGTTTTAAAAAATTTATTCAATTAGTAGAAACTTAGATCGGACGCATGACAGAGGGATTTATTCATGAATTGCAAGATTCATAGGTTTTCCAGAAAAGATATTTCATATCAACAAAAAAAAAAGAATGTTTCGGCTTCATCAAAAAAAGAAAACAAAGACACCTTCAATGAGAAGACTAATAAATTTAAGAAATCCATCTTTATTTTGGTTAAGAAGGTTACCATGCACTGATATAAAGAACTTTCTGGTGTTGTCCATTTTACAACAATAAAATTTTGCATAAACGAGTGAATTTATTTGATCTTATAGATTTTTTATTTTAATAAGGAACTGGGGAGATTGATCAAACAACATTTGATACTAAAAATTCTCTTTTCATTTTAAGGTAATACTCGTATTTGAATTTATTTAATATATGTTTCGTCATTTATATCTGCAGTATTCCCATAAATTACCCCTAATGAGAAAGTCTAAATTGGCTTCGAAACACGTTGGTCCCCTATAGTATAAAAAACACGGAGAAAAGAAAGAGTGTGAGGTTGGTTTGGTTGACTCTGTCTTTTTTCCCCTCCTTTTCTTTTTTGTTGTACATTTATTGTACATTTGTCTCTAATGATCCGGAAAAGCGGGTAGTCTCGAAGTCTGTTTTCGATTTGTGAACTTTTTGGGTATTCGAATTTTGTGGCAAAATTTTTCTTATATTACTAAAACTTTTTTCCCTGAAATAAATTCATACGACTTTCGAGAGAAAGAAGGTCATTTGCGCAAAATTAATCCTCAACAATATTAATGTTTTGAGGGTAATTTTGCACCGCATCAGTTCACAGTAGGCGAAATTAATTCTCAAAAATATTGATATTTTAGGGGTAATTTAGCACTGCCTCAGTTCACAGTGGGCGAAATTAATTCTCAAAAATATTGATATTTTAGGGGTAATTTTTCACCGATTCAGTGCACAGTGGGCGAATTTAATTCTCAAAAATATAAATATTATAGGGGTAATTTTGCACCGCATCAGTTCACAGTACGCGAAATTAATTCTCGAAAATATTGATATTTTAGGGGTAATTTTGCACCGCATCAGCTCACAGTGGGCGAAATCAATTCTAAAAAATATTTATATTTCAGGAGTAATTGAGCACTGCATCAGTTCACAGTACGCGAAATTAATTCTCAGAAATATTGATATTTTAGGGGTAATTTTTCACCGCATCAGTTCACAGTAGGCGAAATTTTTCTCAAAAATATAAATATTTTAGGGGTAATCTTGCACCGCATCAGTTCACAGTACGCGAAATTAATTCTGAAAAATATTGATATTTTAGGGGTAATTTTGCACCGCATCAGCTCACAGTGGGCGAAATTGATTCTAAAAAATATTGATATTTTATGGGTAATTTAGCACTGCATTAGTTTACAGTGGGCGGAATTAATTCTCAAAAATATTGATATTTTAGGGGTAATTTTTTACCGCATAAGTTCACAGTGGGCGAAATTTATTCTCAAAAATACAAATATTTCAGGGGTAATTTTGCACCGCATTAGTTCACAGTACGTGAAATTAATTCTTAAAAATATTTATATTTTAGGGGTAATTTTGCACCGCGCCTGTTTACAGTAGGCGAAATTAATTCTCAAAAATATAAATATTTTAGGGGTAATTTTGCACCGCGTCTGTTCACAGTAGGCGAAATTAATTCTCAAAAATATAAATATTTTAGGGGTCATTTTTCACCGCATCGGTTCACAGTACGCTAAATCAATTCTCTAAAATATTGATATTTTAGGGGTAATTTAGCACTTCATCAGTTCACAGTGGGCGAAATTAATTCTTAAAAATATTGATATTTTAGGGTAATTCTTCACCGCATCAGTTCACAGCAGGTGAAATCAATTCTCAAAAATATCAATATTTTAGGGGTAATTTTGCACCGCATCAATTCACAGAACGCGAAATTAGTTTTCAAAAATATTGATATTTTAGGGGTTTTTTTGCACCACATCAGCTCACAGTGGGCGAAATTAATTCTAAAGAATATTGCTATTTTAGGGGTAATTTATCACTGCATCAGTTCACAGTACGCGAAATTAATTCTCTAAAATATTGATCTTTTAGGGATAATTTTGCATCGCATCAGTTCAAAGTGTGCCAGGAGATCCGGTTCCATGGCAAAACTATTAAAATAAAGAAAAATTAAGTCTGGTTGCGCCTACATTTAGTTTTAGTGTCGCTGATTCCGAATCTTAAGTCAAAATTTAGAAAAACAAAATGGCGGATCAAATATGGTGGACAAGAATTTCCAAAAAAAATTAGATATACTCGAAACGTGGTATCTGAGAGCATTTCATTAAAAGGCGAATTTTTATGAAATATAATTAAAACTTCCGATCGCTTTAATAATTTTTGTTGAAACAATTTGTTTGAAAATTCGAGTTACGGAAAAATAACAGCACCATTAGATTTTACGGGAAAAATTAAATAGAATCCATATATTAGACTATTAACCCTGTTGGTCATGTAATATAAATAAACAGTTACATCGTAAGACACCCACTTAGGCATTTAATTATAGGGTAGATCGGGGCAAATCGAACGCCAGGGCAGGAGCGACTTTGCAAATAAAATTGCTATTCTTCAATCGTTTCAATTCTCCTTCACATGAAATAATCTATTTTATTATAGAAATGGTGCTATAAAGTCAAATCTTAAAACTTTACGTTGCAAAAGAAAATATCTGCAGAAAACAGTTTTGACAACTAAAGAATGTAAGATTTGCTGGCAGGAATTTAACGTTTGCAATATTAATTGAATTACTCACAGCATAGTTATTGATCTTCTGGTAGATGAAAGATTTCCATCAAATAATTATGGAAATTAAACTAAATTCAAGTCTAAAATATAATAAATTTAGAAAATACTGAAGCTTCAACATTGGGGCAAGAGCAAGCATGAAAGCGTCGAACTGTTGTGGCAGATTTTTAAAAAATTCTGTTTAATAACCAAACAAAAAAAAATTGACTTTTGAAGTGTACCGGTTTTTAATTAATACTTGAATTCATTAAAAAATACCTAGAAAACATGAAGCAACTATCCAAAAAAGACGCCCTATAGCAACGCAAATGTTAACAAATTTATTGAATTTGTTATGAGCAAGTAAGTAAATGAAAATGATTTCGTGGGTCTTTACAGCGACTCGTCACTTGATTCGCACTAAACTTGAACAATTTATAGACAAAAAGAGTTTTTTAGTTGAATTAATGAATGTTCATGAATAATCTATTTTGTAAGCAGGTTTTATAAGCAATTGTCTATATCAAGTATTTATGATAGAATAAATAAGATTTTTGTGCCAAATGGATCATATATTACCTGGAAATAAAACCTGAGTATCACATTTTGTCATCCAATAGAAAAATATAATTGTTTAAGCAATCTTAATTAACAAATGCTTTATTTGGCTATTTTTAAACGTACAAACTCAGTTCTTTCGTCTCAATCAACTGTAAATAACTAACTTATAAATTTTTGAAGACATTTCGATGACAATAAATAATAATATGTATTTTAAACAACGAATTTTTAAACAAATTTTCATCATCTTACGTATTTATAAATAAAATTCCACTTTTTTCACGGACTCAATAGACAGTTATTTAGTAATGATTTCTTGCTATGAATCGCTAGCATTTGGTAATTGTTTAAACAAACCTGATTAACAAATGCATTATTTGGCTATTTTTCAGCATTTCAACTTTGTACTTTTAGCATAATCAACTGTTAATAACAAATTTTTAAATATTTTCTAGATACTTCGATAAAGATCCACTATTTTTACTGTCACCAGTAATATCATTCTCGTAGCCGTACACGGTATATAATATAAGATTTTAACAAATATTTCACATGTGCAATATGTCTGCCGAGTAGTACTATCTCCGATCATTTTATCACAAAAGGTTGTTTTCAAGATAAATCTATCTATTCCGTAAACCGAAAAAGAAAGTCGAGTAGAAATTAACTTTCTTTAACAAATCATCAATTGATATCAACTAAGAGCAAGGAATTATTGCTAAGTTATTTCAGCTATATTCCACAAGAAAAACGCTATTTTAATTCACAAATACATTAGACGAAAAAAATTTACTTATAGCATTCTTAATAACAATAAAAATAGTGGATCGTTATCGGAGTATCAAAAAAATTTTCGAAAATTTGTTAGTAAGAGTCGATTACCCTGAAAGAATAAAATGTAAATGCTAAAAACTAGCCAAATAATGCATTTGTTAATTAATTTTGTTTAGAAAATCATCAAATGTTAGACATTTGTAGCAAGAAGTCATTAACGTCAAGTCATTAAGTCAAATAACTCGCTGTTAAATCCCTGAAAAAAGTGGAATTTTATTTATAAATACATGACATGATAAAAATTTGTTGAAACAATTATTGTTTACGCTAAAAACTATTTATTGTCATCGAAATGTCCTCAAGAATGTAGAAGTCAGTTATTTACAATTGATTGCGACGAAAGAACCAAGTTTGTACGTACAAAAACAGCCAAATAGTGCATTTGTTAATCATTATTGTTTAAGCAATTATACATTTTTATTTAATGTTAAAATATGATACTCATATTTTATTTTCAAGTAATATATGATCGATTCTGTAGAAAAAACATTATTTATTCCACCATAAATACCATATATGGCTAATTGTTTATAAAACTTGCTTATAAAATAAGAAATTATCTATGAACTTTCATTAATTCAACTAAAAAACTCTTTTCATCCATAAATTGTTCAAATTTACTGCAAATCAAGTGACGAATCGCTGCCAACCCCTACGAAACCATTTTTATTCACTTATTTGGCTATAACAAATTCAATAAATTTTTAATATTCGTGTGATTATTGGACATCTTTTTTGGATGTTTGCTTCACGTTTTCGAAGTATTTATAGGCACGTATTCTTACTGAATGTTTACTGATTTAAATAGCTAGAACCCGTGCGGTAAATGCCTTATTTAGCCTCATTTCGAAAAAGGCTCGAAATAGGCCCTGATCAGGTTTCCTGATTAAAAAATTTATATCACGGCCCTGATCAGATCGGAGTAAGATGCAGATAGGCTGCCTTTATAATTAAGTAGGTCAATCTGAATTATAACGTTTTTACGGCCCAGATCAGATCGGGATAAGGCCCGGATAGACTGCCCTTTTTACTTAGTACAGCTATCTGACTTGTAGTACAGTCAAATTAGGTGAAAAAGGGACGTTTGCTAGACAGATTGGTGGCAGTAACTTTTTTCATTATTATCGTTCGTAAGTATTATTGTTCGTATGTCGATTTCGAGATATTTCATTTAATTTTTAATCAATCAAATAATCCTCTTATAATTTGAAAATTTTTCAATTTTTGTTTCTACCGCCGCCTAGGGCATAAGGTTTCGAACAGAAAGTTCCTCTGCACGGAGAAAAAAGGTCTAGTTGGGCCAACTAGATGAATCTAGTTACGCGCGTCTAGTAAATTTAAGTTAGAAGTTTCGTTAATCTTACTCAATGTTTTGTAAGTAGTCTAGTAGATTTAACCGATACGTCGTGTTGTGGCGAATGGTATCCATGACTAGACATCTAGTAGCGAGTTGCCCCCCACTACTCTTCTACTCCCTTCGTTGCTCCCTTCTACACCCTTTACCAATCACTATTCCTCCCTCTAGCGTCTAGCCAGCCTGCCTAATTGTCGGCGTCATCAACTCCAGTTTCTGCCCGACGCAATGCTTGCATTTCCATGTCCTGTACATTACTCTGTCCATTTGCGGAATTGCAAGAAGTGTGAAGCGACGTGTTGTTATGTTTGCTTCATTTACGTGTTTTAAAATGAGTGACTTTCGTGACGATCAAGTGAATTATCTATCGGACTTGTGGAACCTCTCCTCTTCCAAGGCTATATTCCAAGGTATGTCAACTTTTTTTTTCTTCAGTGTCGACGCCATGTTGCTTCGAAGATAATGCATCAGTCCTTGCGATTTCTCCGTGAAATGTAAAATCATACCTTTGGCTACTGTTGTGGGAGTGGAAACTTGAAATTTCCCAATAGTACAATGCATTCTCGCCAGTATTAGTAAAAACTCTACATTCAATGTAAGTTTAAAAAAAAGACGTTCAGTGTTCTATTATTCTGTAAGTAAATAATTTATTTAATAAACAAAGTTTCATTTTAATGTGCTGTGTACATTTTTATACCTATCCCAAAAATCCTCAAAACATACTTATTTTCCCAAAAAAAAAAAAATTTCCCAATACTATACATCTGGTAAATATTACCAGGAAATAAGTTGAATTACCTAAAAACGAAAATGTAAGCCTAACTTAATGTTTGCTTACTTTCACTAGCCAGCTAGTGAGCCCTACTAACCACGGAAATGTTGGCCGTACTAGATGTCTGGTAACGTATACCACATGCCTTGTAACTCTAACTAGACAGAGTTTAACTGGACTGTCTGGCGCGTTCAACTAGACAGCGTGTTGGTTCATATGTTACTAGACTGTCTAGTAGGGCTAACCAGAATCCTTGTTACCCCAACTAGATCTTTTTCTCCGTTTGCCAGCTCTAGATTCCTTCAGTTGTTAATGCAAAAAATTAACAATTATACAGGAAATAGTGAAAAATCTAAAATGTACCATTTCCTGCGTTTCTTGAGTCACAGCTTCCAGGTTTCAGATCCAAAAGTTCAGATTCACAATTTCCGAATCAATATGGCAACCCAAATTTATAAAAAAATCATCGAATTTGTATAAAACTCATTTTCTAGGGGTTTTTTCGAGTCACGGGTTACAAATTTTTAGTCAAGAAGCTACAATTCAAAATGGCCGAAGCAGTATGGCACCAAAATTTATTTTAAAATCGTTCCATTTGTACAAAAATTATTTTCTATGGTTTTTTTGAGTCCCAGATTCCGAATAATTATATCAGAAGTTCTTAATTAAGAATCGTGGATCAAATAAAATGGATCTGATAATGTGTCAGATGTTCAAATATTAATAGACAAGGATTGAAATATGTGAGTGAATTTTAAGTATTTCATATCGCCATACTGTACTCCCTATTTCAAATTTTGAATTTTTGATCCAATATTTGAAATCTGTAACTGAAGAAAACCCTAGGAAAAGAATTTTATACAAATCGTATCATTTTTTTATGAATTTAGATAACAATTTCGAATACGCCTACTTTCATTTTTTTCTTTCTGGCTCATAATTTGTAATCTGTGACACGAAAACCCCCTAAAAAATGAGTTTTGTATAAATCGGATAATATTTTTTATAAATTTTGGTCACCATATTTGATTCGCCGTTCCGAATTCTAACTTTCTGACTCAAAATTTGGAATCTGTGATTCGAAAATCCCCTAGATAAAAGTTATAGCTCTTAGTAAAAAGAGTAATTTTTTTATCAAGGCATTATTAAATAAAATGAACTCTTAGCGAGAAAAACGACACATTATTCCTCGAATAAATTTGTATCATCTATATAATCGTCGAAATCTTGAAATCTGTCACTTTTATCAACAACTTATTCATTACGATAAGTTCCGTCTCGCCGATTAATCCAACTTTTGTTTCAAACTTTTTGTCATCGGATGAAAATTCACGCAGAATTGGTATATTTCACATCTTTTGACATTTCCGATATAATTGTCAATTTTCTGCATGAACAACTGAAGGCATAGAGAACTATCAGGGAAACTTCCAGTTTGAAACCTTATGCGCTAGGCGACTGTAGAATCAAAAATTGGAAAATGTTAAGATAATAAGGGGGCTACTTGATTATTTCAAAAAAATATAAAAAATGCAAATATCTCGAAAATGACTCATTTTTTGAAGACTCACCATAGATTTTCAGAATCAGCGGAAAATTCTACTTAAGAAAGAACGATGAAGGCATTTCTAGTCAACTGAGGGTCTGAAATTTTGTTAATCACATAAATTCAAAAAGGTTGCCATAAATATTTACGTTCAATTCAAGTTTTTATGCGGTAGCAATTATTAACTTTGAAACAT
>JAUMHM010002482.1:0-18310 GCA_032362435.1 Melikaiella ostensackeni | reverse complement strand
TTTAAATTTATTACTAAAAATTTCAAAAATTTTTGTGCTTAATACACTTAAATATAAATTGTTAAATATTCAATATACTCGAAATTTGAATTTTCAAAAATAGTAGTGGAGCCAAAAAATGGGCAATACAGCCCAAAAAAGCCCGAAAAAGCCAAAAATTCTGATACAAAGAAATTTGAGAATTTCGATTGTGGAGGTGCTAGCTTGATGGACCTGTCAATATCGCATCTTTCAATATTTTTTTCAAACATTGTTGAATTCTCAATCTCCATGGAATTTCAAATGTACCTTTTCAAAGCATTCTTGTAGGATCAATCGGGATAACCGTAAAACTATCTTTGTCATTCGAAATATCCATCACTTTTTGATTATAAACATTTTTCAATATCGCAACCGTAATACTCCCTTTATTTTCTTTCACTTATATACAAAACTTATAGCGAACGAGTCTGATGGGTTAGAGGCTTTGGTAAGGGGCTCAATTGCGAAAAACACATTTCTTGGCACTTTTAATTCCTTTTTTCTCAAAAGCTTCAGCCAATCGTGAACGTATTTTTTACTTTTCAATTATTTATGTTATAAAATTTATACTGCGAAAGTTTTTCGAGTACTTCATTTCAACTTTTTCATCCAAATTGCTTATCATTTGTTGTAATATCAAAATGAAATTTCTGAAATTAGTTTGGGTTGTATTTATAATTTAAAACCTTTTTGACTAAATTTTTCTGCGTCTTGGTAAAAGTCAAATATATTGCTCGAAATAAGCCTAGTTTTTTCTGCAAAGCCATGAAACAAAAAATTTTCATACTTAAATAATAAGAAAAAAATATTTGTCCTTCTACGTTATCTCTACCGAGGCTTTAACATATTGAGAAATATTCTCACGCATTTTCGTAATAGTCAAAATTGCATGAGGCATTTTTAGTGCTTTCCATTTCAGCCTCTATAGAGACCCGTTTAAAATAAAAGTTAGTAGGACAAATATTTACATAAATGGCAATCGTCTCGTCAACTTTCAGGAAAAGAATTACGAAATATGAACCAACGTATGAACTTATATAATTTTTTCTATAGAATCCACGTGTGCAATTGGCTTTTCTGAAACTCGCAGATTTAGATAAATCGTCAAAGTAATTAATATATCTCATTTTTTTCATGAATAATCATCTTTTGGTCATGTACTACTCTCATCTTAATATTTCATTTCTCTAGTTATTCTACTGGCCTGCTCGCGGGCCTTGATAGAGTAAAAATTGTTTACATCTTTATAATTTTTTTTATAATTTTTTATTTTATGTAAATTTTTTGTCACCAAATATGTACCATTCAAATGATGAATCACAATGACTTTAACATAAAATGATGTTATCCTACAACAAACAGATATGCTGGAGTATTTGTTTGAATAAATTGTTCGAAACAATCCAGTTTATTACTATGTAAATAGTTTTTATTTATAATAATTGAACGATAACATTTTTTAAAAGGTCCGATCCTAACCGTTACTATTTTTAAACGATATAAGAGTGTGATAAGTCGCGTAGTGGGATAAATTAGGAATTTAGTATTAAAAAAACTGTACAGCCTCCAATTTACATCGGATTAGAATTTGATTTATTGAATATTCTAGACGGTTGAATTTACAATAGATCAGTCGAAGTTGATTTTCCAATTTAGTTTTTTTTGCATTCATTCATTTAACAAATTAATAACTCTTTAATCAAAAACAAGATTCGTAGAGGAGCCCGGGGCGAGATGAGCATACGGGGTCAAAGAAGACACTGAGTTTTCTCTCAAATTATGTGGTTTTTATTGCTGTTTTAGAAAACTACTATAGTTTGCAAATATTTTACTGAAAATGATGATTATGCTCATCTTACACCATTCTTCCCTAAATTTTGCAGGAAGTTAGGAACGAATCGACTTTTCCATACAATATGGAATCAAGTTGGCGTGAGTCCGTATAATGAATCAGGTTTCAGTTGTTCCGTGTATGGAATCAAGTTTACTCTTTGAGAGCTTGATTTTTTGCAATAAAATAAACAAGTATACTATTCTGCAGCACGTCATAAAATATTAACAAATTCCACGCAATAGTTAATATTCCAGAGAATTCCGTAGAATTTTATTACGTGTCATATACGGAACAACTGAAACCTGATTGTTCACGAGTATAGGGACTCACCCGAACTTAATTCCATATATTATGGAGCAGTTAAAATATGGAAAACACGTATTTTTAGTACAAAAAATATCGTGTGCGAAATGTGCTGAAAGTAGGCAGTTGTAACCTTTGTGAAGTTTACAGTATTTGCCATCGGCTCATCTTCGGGTCGTTTCTGGCTCGTCTTCGGCTCGTTGATGGCTCGCCTCCAAAGCGCCTCCGACTTGCCTACAACTTCCATTCGATTCACTTCTGGCTCGTACAGCAAACTTCACACTTGTGTGAAACTGCCTACTTTCCTCACTTGTAGCACAATATACTATTTCAACTGAGGAGGGTTTGGTGGAGGTTTTGGATAATATCCAGGTGGTGGGTTCCGAAACGAGGTACCTACAGTCAAAGGGTCAAGTGCGACCCAGAATCCAGCAGCATTTTCGTGCGCGGCAAAATCCAAATGCTGACCTGCATCTTGCATAAAATATGGGGGCACACCTGGGCGGATTTGACTACGATCTTCGCCTTCTAGCTTAATGCCGGCCACTGATCCATCTGCAGGGTTTCTCAACACATATACTTTGTGGCCAAATGTTATTTTAGGTTTCCATCTGGGATTATACTCCACATATGTATATGATTCAGGACTCGGTGGTCGCGACGATCTTGGGCAACCTATGGAATTTCAGAAGGCATTAATTAGGTAAAACAAAAATAGAGACTTTCAGCGTTTTTGCGCAGGGTAAAAATTGTGACATCACCTTCTAATTGGGACCATACTCGTGATACGAAATAATGATAGTAATATCCAACACAGGGTTTATATTTAACATCTGCTCATACGCGTCATACAGGTAAAAATATGCAACATACAAAACGAACTCTACACTTAGTTTTCTTCTCTGAGATTTCTTTTCTATTCCGAAAACTTTATATGAAGATCTTGTATTTGAATTTTCTTTGCGATTTTGAAATTATCGCCGAGCGTACTCTGAAAATTTTGGTAGAATTTCGGATTCCGCAATTTGTCTGAGGCGATCAGAATTCAATCCGATTCACGATTTTTGTCTGAAGCATATCATTAGTCTATTTCACAGTTACTATCTGTGCTAAAAAATTTGACCACTACCATGCACACCCTGTATAAAAATGATGTTTGAATTGTTAGATGAAACCGAAAAGCAGAAGATCCTTAATAATTCCAATTGTGGGTCGATTATGTATGATTTCACATTTCACTTCATATTTTGACAATAAAAACAACGACATATGAAAAACTAAAAGTTAAATGTGGAACGTGGAATATGAAATTATATATTCAACTGACCCCCAGGGGGTCGATTTTCAGTTTTATTTGACAACTTGTTTTACTGGGTATGCATCTAATGGTCAACTTTTCTGAGCGAAAGTAGTGTGTGCAAAATAGCCCAATACGGTGTAATCCAAAAAATGTGCAAAAACAGTCTGAAATTTAGCCGGTTAAATCCGGAATATGTCTAGATAAAAACTTCGAATACGGAAGGAGTCCAATACAATATACCTGCAAGTTATCACTTCAAATTCGTGAAATTAAAATTATTTTCATACCTAATCTATGTTATCTTACTTTATTCACGTTAAAAAAATCCCTCTAATCAATGCACTTACAGAAACACCACGAAATTCGACACGAGAAGTTTACAAATTGATTAGTAACCGAAATCACTAACGAATTACATAATATTTTCACTAGTTGACTTTAGCGAAACAGATATACTCGTAAGAAGAAGAATCATTCAAACACAAAATTGTACAAAATATTTTCCATTTAGCAACAAATTTTTAAAAAATCATTTGATTTCACTTACACTCAATGTTATTTCTGTTACAAAACTAAAAAATTGTACTTCCAAAAACCACATTCTTTCGGACTCAAGCTCAATGCTTTGTCTATTGAAAAACCAAAAAACGAAAAGAATGTACTCCCAATAACAACCATATATCTAAATTCAGACTCAATGTTATTTCTATTTAAAAACTAAAAAATGTACTCCAAAAACAATCACATTGTTCGGAGAATCCGGACATATGGTCACTATAATTACACTCAACAACAGAATCCTGAAAATCCCCAAATACAGGAATTATTGACAGAAATCTCTAAAAAATAAGATAATATTCTCACCAATGGACTGTAGAAAGACAGAAATAAGAAGAATAATCTTCAAAACACAAAATTATTCATATATTTATTATGTTGCAGCAAATTTGAAGACAACTATTCGATTTCACTAGGCTTCCATGTTTTTTCTATTAGAACATTTAAAAATGATACTTCCAAAAATCAGCATATGTCCGGATTAAGACTCAATGTTTTTTCTATCAGAAAACTAAAAAAATCTACTTTCAAAAACAACTATATGTCCGGATTCAGATTCAATGTTTTTTCTATTGAAAAACCAAAGAACTAAAAAATTGTACTCTTAAGAACCATCATATATATACAAATCCAGACTCAATGTTTTTTCTACTAAAAAACCAAGAAAACTAAAAAATTGTACTTCCAAACACCACCATATATACGGATTCATACTGGATATTTTTTCTATTAAAAAAATAAAAATTTCTACTTCCAAATAGAACCATGCGTTTGGATTCAGGCTCAATGTTTTTACTATTAGAAAATAAAAAAAACTGACAAATTGGACTTTTAAAAACCACCATATATCTGAATTTCAGGCTCGATGTTTTTTCTATTATAAAACTAAGAAAATCTACTTTCAAAAAGAACCATACATCCGGGCTCAGACCCCATGTTTTCTTTTATTGAGAAACCAAAAAACTAAAAAATTATTCTTCCAAAAACCACCATACAGTATCCGGTTTCAGACTCGATGTTTCTTCTATTGAAAGACTAAAAAAATCTACTTCCAAGAACAACCATACTCTTATGTCTGGATCCAGACTCAATGTTTTTTTTCTTAAAGAGCAAGAAAATAAAAAATTGTTCTTCCAAAAACCATCATATAACTGGTTTCAGGCTCGATGTTTTCTCTATTTAAAAACCAAAAAACTAAAAAATTTTACATTCGAAAACCACCATATATCCGGATTCAGACTCGACGTTTTTTCAATTAAAAAACTAAGAAACTCCACTCCCAAAAACAACCATATGTCTGGTTTCAGACTCAATGCTTTTTCTATTAACAAACCAAAAAATTGTACTTCTGAAAACCACCATATAACTGGATTCAGGCTCGATGTTTCTTTTACTAAAAAACTGAAAAATTCCGCTCCCAAAAACAACCACGTATCTGGATTCAGACTCGATGTTTCTTCTATTATAAAACATATGCCTGGATCCGGGCTCAATGTTTTTTCTAATAAAAAGCAAGAAAATAAAAAACTGTACTTTCAAAAACCACCATATAACTGGATTGAGACTCAATGATTTTTCTATTAACAAACCAAAAAAACTAAAAAATTGTACTCCTGAAAACCACCACCCAACTGGATTCAGACTCAATGTTTTTTCTATTATAAAATTAAAAATTCCTATTTCCAAATACAACCATGCGTCCGGATTAAGACTCAATGTTTTTACTATTTGAAAACAAAAAAAATAATTAAAAAATTGTACTTCCAAAAACCAACATATATCCGAATTCAGACTTGATGTTTTATCTATTATAAAACTAAAAAATCTACTACTAAAAACAACCATATGCCTGGATCCAGGCTCAATGTTTTTTCTATTAAAAAGCAAGAAAATAAAAAATTGTACTTTCAAAAACCACCATATAACCGGGTTCAGACTCGATGTTCTCTCTATTTAAAAACCAAAAAACTAAAAAAATTTTACTCCCAAAGTCCACCATATGTCCGGGGAATCCGAACACATGGTCACCCTGATTACGCTTACCAACAAAATCAAGATGAGCCACAAATGTGAGAATTATAGACCAAATTTCTGAAGTATTAGTTAATATTTCTACTGAATGACTTCAGTGAAATAGAGATAAGAAAGATAATTATTAACACATGAAATTAAACAAATATTTTTTATTTAGCAGCAAATTTGGAGAAAACCGTTTGATTTCACCCAGGCTCAATGTTTTTTCTATTAACAAACCAAACAAAAAAAAAACAGAAAATTGTATTCCTGAAAACCACCATATAACTGGATTCAGACTCGATTCTTTTTTACTAAAGAACTAAAAAATTCTGCTCCCAAAAACAACCATATATCTGGATTCAGACTCAATGCTTTTTCTATTAAGAAACTAAAAAATTCTACTTTCTAAAACCATCATAAATCGGAATTCAGACTCAATATTTATATACTCAATTATGCTTACCAACAAAATCCAGATAAACCGCAAGTGTAAGAATTAGAATGCAGCCAGCGATCTTCATTTCTGCTAAATAGATTTCAGAAATGGTGGAAGAGACTTTTCGAATAAATTCACTGCTATATATTTATATACCAACCTCTATCAGACTACTATCCTTTTCTATCGCACGTGAATCTGTTTGACTGTGTGTGATAGATGCCATAATGTCCGTGACTTCAATTTGAAGTCAAAACAGTCAAGAAATGAAGCTGAGAAAAAATATTGCTCTCTCAGAAAAGAGGTCTCTGATTATTATCGGATTATATTCATTTAAAGTGTCATGGTTGCTATGTGTACATTTATTGGCATTTAACGTAAGATAAGCAAGTTGAACAGTTAGAGCGCACTCTTTTGTGATGTTTTTCTGTTATCAAAAGTCAAGAACTAAGAAAAATAAGGAAGTTTTGTTTCTGAGGCCGCTATATGCTGGAAGCTTCCGTATTAGTCCGATTTCATCAGAGAAGGCTGAAATTGAAGGTCTTGACACATAAATACGCATTAAAGAATAAAATTTTCTATGTCATAGTATTGCTTCCTTGTTATCATGTGCTCTTTCCCTTTGATAATTTCTTTTTCTAGTCCGATAATTATGACGAACAATTATTTTTAAATTTCAAAGAAAAGTTTTCATATAAAAGCATGAGATATTTTGATTTCCCCATTTTTCACATTGTGTATATTGACGAAATAGTATATTATGCTCCAAGGTGGAGAAAAGGAACTTTTTTGACGAGTACTGAAAAAAAACTTGAGTCGTGAAGGGTCCCCTCCACCTTGGTATATGCGATATTTTTTATAACAAACGCATGATTTCAGATACGATTGGAACACGAGCATGATTTCTACTTATGTGGAGGAATTTCGAAAACATTATCTTTATTTTAACATGAATTTAAGAAATTTTTCAAATTCTTGAAATTTTCGAAATTTACAAAATTTTAGGAAGTACCTGGGACAAGGTGAATGGAAAAGGCCTTTTGGTAAAATTGTCACTTTTTTCCAAGTGCTAAATACCATTGAATCCAGGTCTATACCTATTTCTACATCTCATTAAATTATTTGAATTTATCCTGAATTCTTCTGAATTCCCTAGAAACCCACTGAAATTCAATTTTTTTAAGATCTTTAATTTTTTTAAATTCACCTGGAAGACTTCTGAACTCAGCTTGAGTTCTTATGAACTTGAATTGAATTTTATAAAATAACCCTGAATTTATTTGATTTCATCAAATTCTTATTTTTCTGAAATTCTTCTAAATTCACTAATTCTGTTTAGTCCCATTTATCTGAATTCCATTTTTTTTTAGTTTTGAAAAATTTGTTCGATTCACTTGAATTATTCTGAATTTACCCTGAATTCTTTCTAATTATTATCCAGTTCGTATGAATATTTTCGAAATCTCTGTAATTCCTTTGAATTCTTCTAAACTTGCTCTAATTTTACTGAAATCAGTGGAATATTTTGGATATTTTCGATTCATTTGTAATTCACCCAGAATTCTTATTAATACATCCCGAACTTTTTTAAATTCTCTTAAATTCTCTTGAGATTTTGCAAATTCACTCCAAATTGAATGAATTCAATTAATTTCTTAAATATTTTTTAATTGTTTCGAGTTCAATTGAATTTTTATCAATTTTATCGACTTCTCTTTTTCCTTAAATTCCTCCAAATTCATTCGAATTTTACTTACAAGGTTGCTATTGGTCAGGGGTCGTCTTTACGACAACTTTATGATATCTTTACGACGTCTCAAGGACGTCGTATGTCCGTGTCGTGAAAATGTTATGAAGACATATTTGTGACATTAAAATGTCTTAGAGATGTCTGAAAAACATCTTCACGACACGGACATAGGACGTCTTTGCGACATCGTAAAGATGTCGTAGGATGTTGTAAAGACGTCCTCCATTTTTTTGGCCACTGGGATCGTTCTTCGGACGTTGTGAAGAGATTCGAAAAAAATTACTTACGGACGTATTTAAGATTACGCAAATATGTCGTAATCGCAAATACAACAAAGTGACTTTATAAGGATAATCGATGACTGTTTTGAAGACGTCACTTTTCGATCTTGATCTCAATGAAAAGAATTCTCTTAGACATCTTTTCGCTGCCTATGTCTGTCGTTTTTTTAATCGTGATGATGTCTGTAATAACGTAATGAGCAGAACATCCAAGAGACGTCCTAATTATGTCTGAGTGATAACCTAACAAAATACATAACAATGAATCTCTGAATTATAAAATTCTAATTGTTCATAATATACTGACATCTTAATAAATGTTATAATTTTAGGATAATTTTGGGAAGATGGCGGCAGAATCGCGTCGGGATACATTTTTCACTTTGGCAATGAGGAAAAGTATAACAAATGGATTTTATACACTCAGAAATTGCAGGTCGTGTTTCTGGAACGAGTTTTTGAACCGATTTTTGACTATAAATATGTAAAAAGCGTGTCGAATTATTTGAATCAATTCTTAATGAGTTAATTTTCAAACCTATTGTACAAATCATATCCATTTTATAAATTTTTTGTCAGTTATTCAAAAGACTTGTAATACAAATACACTTCTCAGAGCTGCTGCGATGCAGTAAAATGGGTATTATTCATGACATGTTCGTTATTTTGAAGAACATTAATAAACACAATCTTGTTTCTCTCCTTTCAAATATTTCAGGGCAACAAAATAATGTAAATCATAATCGTAAAGACATCGCAAAGACATCGTTGAATTCCATAATATTAACATGTTTCTAAAGTGATATAACTTTCAATGATTTCTATCAACTAATAGTATCAATTGATATTTTAATAATAAGTGCACAACCATTGAATACTCCTCAAGTCAATATCGTAAAGATATCACAAAGACGTCGTCAAAATGTCGTAAAGACTTTGGTCCGCCATTTCTGGATTCGACTTACACGTGTCTGACTCGAATTCAAGTACTTTCAAATCGAGTTTCAAATTGACAGAATCTTCATATTGCCTTCTCCTTACGGCGAGAAGAAGAAATGATTTTATAAATTGCAATTCATCTCAAAATTCTAATAGAAATTAATTTTCTTGTCATCGAAATTCTTTCAAAATTGAAGTAGCTTTCAATAATACCTGTTAACTATTATTATTATTATTGTAAGAGTTGAGACTAAAAGAGCCCCTGATGCTTCGGTAATCCCGTTGCGTCCTCTCGTAGGCCTATGCGTGACCCCAAAGCCCTTTCCTTACGGAGAGGGCCGCAGCCACGCCCTTGGCCGATATGTCTGACTCACTGATGCAGTTACTGCCCGTGAGTTCCAGACGCTTCCCCGCAATTGCGGGGCAATGACATAGGAAGTGCATAGCTGTCTCATCATTCTTTCCGCACAGACGACAGAGGGGACCATTTACGAGCCCTATCTTATTTCTATGATAGTTAAAGTTTCAATTCTCTATAAACATTTCAGTTAGGACCTTGACTTCATTCCTACCGAGCTTCCCAGTGGGCAAAAAAATGGAGGACGTATTTACGACGTCTCTACGACATTTTTACGACGTCGCAAAAAAGTCCTATGCCCGTGTAGAAAAGAGATATTTAAGACACATTTGAGATATTTTAAAGTCACAAATCTGTCTTTACATCATCTTCACGACACGGACAAGCGACGTCTTCGCGACGTCGTAAAGATGTCATCAAATTGTCGCAAAGACGTCCTTTAATTTATTGCCCACTGGGTTGCGTAATTCCGTAGCTCGTTCGAAGTATGAATTTAAACCCATAAGTCTCTTGGCCTGTCTGCAGCCAGTGGCCTCATTTCACTCCTTCTGATGTTCCTCGGTCAGCTTACTGTTAATTTCTTCAGTGACCAATCTACTGGAAATGCCTACGACTGGTTCAGGACCAGTGAACTTTTCTCGTACTGCTAGTTTTTCTAGCCTGTCCGAAATCTCATTACCTTTAAAGCACTGTGTCCAGGCATCCAAAGTAGTGTCACTCAGTTTTCCGATGCTAGATTGTTCAGTGCCTCGAAGCACTCCGATACTAATAACGACGTAGTCGTCGTTTCATTCAGAGCCATTATAGCAGCCCTGCTGTCTGAGCAAATGCGAATATTTCTTCTATTACCGTACTCCTGTACCTTATAGGCACACTGGAGCATGGCCATGATCTCAGTTTGTAGATCTGTGCCATAGCACCCCATCGGAATTGTGAAGCCCATTTCACTTCTCCTGCGATAGACACCGGCTCCTGCTTTCTCGTTATTCTTGGAGCCATCTGTGAACCAGTTGTCCTCGTCACCAGGCAAATATGCCTCGCCGTTAACCCATTCCTCTCTCGTGGATGTGCTGGCTCTATACTTCTTGTCGAAGAGGTAGTGAATAAGCGTTTCGTCCCTGACCATGCTCAAGGTCGGCCTACTCGCGATGTCGGTTGGGATCCGCAGTTCTGTCGAGATCCTCCTGACTTCAACCATGTTCATTCTCCAGGCTACCTTCGCAGACATGGCCTTGTTGGTAAGATGGGGGGGCTTCAACCCTGTTAGTACCCCCAATGCCCTCGTGGGTTTCGACTTCAAGGCACCAGTAACGCCTCTTAGAATCGGTTTTCTGGTTTTTTCCAGTCGAGATTTCACAGTGGACAGTTCGACCCTGCTCCACGAAACCACCGCCTTATAGCTGAGTCTGGGTCGCAGGATTGCAGTATAGAATCAAATCAGTGTCTCCGGTTTCAGACCCTAGTTTTTCGTTATGGCTCTCCTACAAAGCCAAAGAGTCGCTGTGAGCTTTTTGCACTTTGTTTCCAGGTGCTTGTTCCATAACAGCTTCCTATCCAGGATGACTCCTAGGTATTTAGCTCGTTCAGTGATTCTCAGTTTTTGTCCACCCAGTTTCAGTGTACTCGTGGACCCCTACTTGTTCTGTCTGGTGAATAATAACCACGTTTGTCTCACTCGGCTTAACCGATAATCCAGTCTTTTTGCACCAAGTATCCACTGTCCTAAGTGCTTGCTGCTTTACCCCAGAGAGCGCATCCAGATGCTGACCGCGCCCGATGACCAGTATGCCATCCGCGTAGCCTATAGCGTGGTAGCCTTAAGTCGAGAGGAGATGAAGCAGTTCATCAGCCACCAAGTACCACAGTAGGAGCGATAAAATGCCTCCCTGCTGGCATCCCAAATGATATCACCCTTAGTCGTTGTTAGGTTCATGTTGCCCAACATGTGGCAGGTCCATTCTACGACTGCAGTTGGCACACCGTGTGCAATCATGGCCACCCTAATCACCTGTCTAGATGTGTAGTTGAAGGCTCCTTCGATGTTCATAAAAGTTCCAATCGCGAAGCCTTTCTGCTTTAATTGTTCTTCGATCAGGTTTACTGCTACGCTTAGGATTCAGTTTAAAATTTCAAACACTAATGATCTAAAATTGTCCAATTCAAGAATACTAATTGAGAAATTATGCAATTCTGAACGTATTAAATTTAAATTCCACAAGTGATGCGATCGTATGGTTTCATATAAAAGTGCAAAATCAGAAAATAAAAGTTTCTTTTCAAATCATACAAGATTCAACACTTCAAATCAAAAATGGTTAAAAAATTTTAATATTCTAAGAATAAAATTTCATTATATTCATTCCAGACAAATTAAACTTGAAACCGCATATATCATTTTAAAGGATTCACTTTGGAATATTTTATACGTGTCCTCAATTTTTATTTTTTTATTTCTAATGCTTTCATATCTGAACTCTGATTTCATGAACAATTCAATGAATTTATTTAATAAACAGATTTAAATAAAATGTAGAGATTTGAAGTTAAAAAATGTACTAATGAGAAGACAATAAATATTTCAATGTATGCATTTGCACACTTCCAACGTTCTGAATTAAGCAATTGATAATTAACAGAATTATAAATAAGAAGCTCTAATTTAAATACTTCAAAGTATAAGAGATTATGTTTCTCATCATAAATACGCCTTGATATCCGAAAAAAAAAATTGCTAGTAGTTGAAAATATCAACTTCTGAATCTTTATTTAATATTTTAAATGTACTGGAGTAATTTGTATTTAGTTTCCCGAATTCTTTTTTGATGACAGGATGTTAAAGATTGTAATTTAAAAATGTCCTCTTCTATAGTTTGTAACAAAATAGTGTGATATTAATTACTTATTATCGCCTTGGAAAGCTTTTTAACTAATCATTAGTAGAAATATAGTAACTCAGTGGGCAAAAAAACGCAATTTCCAATTCAAATTTACAGGAGGTACTTCATTGTTTGTCACTCACGTAAAAAAGTTGTACTAAGATTAATTAATTTCATACTAATAACTGTTCAGTAATTGTAAAATAGAAAAGTGAATCACTAAAGTAATTTAATTCATTAATATAGTTTTGAAAATTTTGTTTCATATCACATTACAAATGGCATAGATTTTATTTTTCAAATCTGAATTTTAAAAAATGTTACCGGTGGAATACTATGATCAGTAATGAAAAATAGTTCGAAGTAATATTGTTATAAATTCACTTTTTTATTGAAATTGATTTTAAATAAGTATTTTTCTTATGAAACGCAATTTTTTACTGCGAATCAATAGTTTCCTTCTAAGGGTTAGTACAAATGCTCACCAAAGCATAGATAAAGGACACTTTTTCAGATAAGCAGAGCAAATTGTGCAATTGACCATTTGAGACAGTGAGATTTGAAAAAAAATTCAAAGCACTTAAAATATATGTGTATACATTTTCTTAATAACTCAAGTCAATTGAAATTATCGGTGATAAATTGATTTTAACTATGTAGATGAAAATCTTCGAGAGCATGAAATTGCAATTTTAACTCGTATTTTAAGGAGGCGGTAAGGATTCTGAACAAATAAACTCTACAAATTAAAACTGTACGCAACTAATTCTACATGCCAATACCAAGTAATAATTTAAATTTTATTAAGTTAAATATTATTTTATTAAACTCTGCACGAGAAGACCCTACACAAGAAAATTTATTATATATATGTATATATATTAAAACTCTACACAGTTAAATTCTACACCATAAAACTATGCACAAAGTTATAAATGGAAATTTACAAATTTAGATTAAATCTAAACGATAAAACTATGCACGGAAATACTCTACACAAGCGAATTAAATAATTTTATATTATTTTCATTTTAGAAACTCTACACCGAAATTCTACACTCTGAAACTCTGCACAGAACAATTGTCTTTTCAATTGTTTTGCATTATTATGTGTGGATTTTTGCTGCGTCGAGTTTAACGGTGAAGGGTCTCTAAAATAAAATAATATAAAATCATTTCATTAAAAAAAATTATTTATCAATTTATCTTGTGTAGGGTCTTCTCATGCCGAGTTTTGTTGTGAAGATTTTATTTAAAATCGGAAAATTAAAATTATTGCTTTGTGTAGAATTTTACGATATAGGATTTAACTGTGTTGAGTTTGAATTAAAAATTCTTATTTCATCAAATAAATACTATTATGTGGAGTCTTGGCGTATAGAATTTGTTGTGTAGATTATTTGTGCAAAATCCCTACCACCCTTATTTTAAATAGCTTGAATCATTTTTTTTCAGTTTCATCCTAAACTTTAAAGTGATTTTCTGAATCTTAGAGTGTAAGATATTCAGCCCTCCTCTTGCTTATTATTTTTTCCAACTTGTTACTATTATTGAACAATTCAAAATTTTAAATTTATATTTTGGGACGGGCATTTTTCATACTGTTTAATTTATAATTTTGAAACAAAGTCATATAATATTTTGAAACTTTACTACATTGTGCTTTGCTATAAGTAACGTACTTTACTTAAATATTTTAATAAAAGTATTAATCGAAGTAAATATTGAAAATTATTGTTGAGAACATTCTAAAAAGTAAGGGAAAAATGCGCGATATGAAAATGTGGAAAATAATGAAGAATGAAAGAGAGAATTACTTTTCTGCGACAGTATTTATTATTTAAATTCAGAAATATTCAAAAACACTTTTATTTTTATTCAATTCATAATCATACTCCCGCAGACAATTCATCACTTTTTCGCTCATTCAGATTCAAATTGTATGATTCTAGGTGAATATTTCGAGTGATAGTGAATGGATTATTATTAATTATACATGAGCATAAAGTGATATAGAGCACCAAAAACAATAAATGTCGAATTGTCAGGCAGACAAAAAAGGCGACGCATCTTCGATCTGAAGCACTGCTCAGACGACAGTTAAACCTGGAATGGTTGAAAAGGATGATCTTTTTTAATAGTCTATCCATAAAAATGAAGGAAATTGTGGAGGCAATAATTTTGGTCCCATAGAAATCGCTACGGGAAGTGTAGAATTACAACACGGCGAAAAAGGCAATCAGAGAAAATATAGATGAAATGGTACATTCATTTCCAACTGCCAAAAAAGAGGAAGCCATAACACTAAAAATTTGGAAAACCAGGATTTTGAAGAAAAACTCAATAAATATGATGATGATGATAAGAGACCAATGCCGGAGTTAACGTTTTGGGAAAAAGATGCAATGATGCGTATCAAATACAGAAAGACTCGAGCTGAAGTTAATGAGTTACTGAAAATTCTTCGAGAAAGTGGCCATGCTGAACTTCCGAAAGATGCCAGAACTTAATTGGGCACGCCGAGAAGAACTTCTAGAGAAACTGCTTGTGGTTCGGAAAAAAACCTACACTTTGGTTTGGAAGTAGCACTGATTCATGAATTGAAATTCGTCAAAAAGAACGATATGTTCACTACAATAATTACAAAAATTCATGTAGACGGATTACCGTTATCAAAAAGCTCTAAAAGCCAGTTGTGGTTAATATTGGGTAGAACAGTAAAGCCACAAATATCAGCTGTATTTATAGTTGATGCATACTATGGTTCGGAAAAGCCTAAGTCAGTTCATAAATTCTTTTAGGATTTTGTTGAAGAATATACTAAATCACATAAAGATGGCTTCGCTTGGAATAGGCGTCAAATTGAAGTCATTCTGGAACTAGTAATAACTGACAGTCCAGCAAGGCGCATTGTTACATATACCAAATCTCACAATGGATATTCTGCTTGTCCAAGGTGTACCGTCGAAGGACATGACGTAGTTAACAAAATGATCTTTCCAGAAACCAAGTGCCAATTGAGGACAGGCCAATCTTTTGCTGATTGATTCGACGAGGAACATCATATTGGAGATTCTACGTTGGAAGTAGATATTTCCGTCAAAATGCTCTGGCAAGTCGCTTTGGATGCAACGCATATGGTCGATCTTAGTGTGATTCCAGGAACACTGCTTGCCTTACTTTCTGGGAACCAACCTGGAAGATTGAGTGCTTTGCAAGGAACGCTTTTGCAGAGTTCGCTAGAAAACCATGAGGCTTAGATGAATTGCCTAAATGGAAAGCGACGGAATTACGGCTGTCTGGGCTGTATTTATGTCCAGTCGCTCTAGAACCATTTTTACAACAAAAGTACTTGATGCACTTCAATACATTCCATAGCTCAATGAGAATCCAGCATCCTCGAACCGATTACCTGGAGAACAATGACTGCGCAAAAGCACAATTGAAGTAGTTTGTAGAAACCTTTTCAATATTATACGGATGGCAGAAAATGGTTTTCAACTTTCATGGGCTTATTCATCTCAATGATAAAGATAAAATACATGGACCACTTGATTTCTTTAGTTCTTATCCATTTGAGAATTGTATACAGGTAATTAAAAAATTAGTTCACAAACCAGATGATCCATTGCCTCAAATCTTTCGAAGGCAAGTTGAAATAAGTCACTTTGAACAACCCCTCGCTATAAAGGGAAATGTTATTTTCCTAACAACTTTTGCCATCTGAAAAAAGGAGATATTATCTGCTTAACCAATATAGGAGAAAGAAGTGGCGAGATCATGATATTTGGAGAGAAACTTCTCACTCTGAAGCCGCTTGATGATTATCCGGGAAATTTTCAAGTTATGGATATGCATGTCGCCCAAAAACTATTCGGTGAATCAGTAATACTTCTTCTCTCGAAAGTTTTGAATAAAGCTATTGTTCTACCGTACCATGAACAGTATTTTATATAACCTTTTCTGCATACATTCATGTTTATTGGAGCAATCATGTGGTACGTCCAGTAAAGCAGATGTAACTAATATTCGTGACGTCTCTTTTTATAGAGAGAATCTAAGGATACACTAACATCTTCATCTTTGTGATCCTGAAATTAATGTACGGAGACAGGTCCTGTGTATTGAACTTTTAAGCAAGTAAGATTAGTTATTCTTTAGAAATATGTCTTTCTCCCTTGTAAAACTGCATCCTTCTCAAATTCGACAAATACTTTAATTAATTAATATAATCAATCTTATAATAATTAGGCTCTTATGGAAAAATATGAATATATTTTGTCATGCTATTCATGCTATCCAATTTTTCATTTCGATTTAAAATCCTACAAGTATGAATGCTATCTTTTTAGATGGAAATTTGGAACGATCCTAATTCGAAACTAAACGATTGTTCATGTTCCAATATACAATTCAATTTTGCGCGCTTCCAATCGAATGTTCTTCAATTTTTAGCTTGATCAAATCAAAATTAAGATTTTTGAACGCTTTACTTCATAAATGATCATTCATTTTGAAACAACATTAAATTTAAAGTGGATCGACAATTGTAAGGCTAAAGCTTGAATTCATTTCTCTCGGCTGGAAATATGTGACAAATCAGTCTACTGTATGAGTATATGAAAGTATTCAATCTTTATGAATATTTTGGATCCTGCAAAACGTCGATTTGAGAATGATAGGCTAACGACTTTATGACATCTTTGCGACGCCTTTACGACACCTTCACGACATTTAACTCATAAATCTGTTGCGTGCGAAATTTTGATCAATTCTGAAAGGTTGAGATGGTTAGTACAAATTGTTGAAACGCTCTTTGATCGCAATTTTTTTATTCTGTATTTATCTGGTTCAAAGTGGTAATGAATTGACTGAAAATACGCCACCGTAGCAAACTTTTAAGAAATATATTCTTGGAAAGGAATTATAATATTTTCTTCGTAATGACGGAAATATACGCAAATATTTCCATTCAGTAGAAATTCAAAATGTTTTTTAAAATAATGAATTGCATAGTTAGCTGAATAATTTGATACGTCTAGAAGTGAGTTTGAGAAACCAAGGGATGTAATCTTTAAAAAATATGGTCATTCTTTTTTTTACATTATGCTGCTGAAAAAGCCTGAAACAATTAAGAAAACAATTATACAAATAGCATAGATTGGGCGAGTATATTAAAGTATCATTTTCAGGAATATTTCGGATTCCGCGCCACGTCCATTTGAAAGCAGGCCAACGGCTTTACGACATCTGAGCAACATCGTTACGACATCTTTACGACATTTAACTTATAAATATGTTCCGCGCGAATATTTCATGAATTCTAAATAATTCACATGGTTAGTAAAACATATTCAAACGTTTTTTAGACGTACATTTATTATTGTGTATTTATCTACGCTTTGCAGAGTATTAAACAATTGATTTAAAATAAAGACATCACAGCAACTTTTAAGAAGTGTATGCCTAAACAAGAATTATTGTATTTTACTTGTGAAATCGGAAATCTGCAATTAATTCCAACGGAAAAAAAATTTAAAAACTTTTTTGAGTATAAAATCGCATAATTAGCTCAGCAGTTCGACATACGAAGTGAATTAGAAAAATAAGGGGGGTAATCATTTTAAAATGTTATATA
>JAUMHM010002460.1:0-18313 GCA_032362435.1 Melikaiella ostensackeni | reverse complement strand
TTCCGAAAAAAACGGCCTGGTCCGCAAATCTTGTTACTCTTCAGATTATGTATGCAAAAAACTAGACAAAACGGCTTTTCCGTTTGGACACAGTTTTACATTTAGGATTTGTCCATGATTTCGAAGGCCCTTAAGTGTATATAAAGCGTTCAATCAAACTCTTCGATGTAAATTGTGTGCAAGTTCCATGTCAAGATTTATGGTTAATAAACCATTAAGATAAACCATTTATCTTAAAGGCCGATTCCCATTTCATCACCGCCTACCTGCTTGCTTTACCCCCACTACCCAGCTTCCCCTCATACAGCTGAGGGACCACAAACCTGCTTTCGCCGACCCTTGCCAGCATGGAGATCCTCTGGACCTAATGAGGAATAAAATACACAAAATTTTTTAATTTTCCAATAAATAATCAAGAAACATTATATTATGATGATAAGAATAACGAACTGTCTACCGTTACGAAATTTTCCGTAAAACCAACCCCTTTCCAGCTCGTTCAGAGCTAAAGTTACGGAATTTTCCGTAACTGTAACCTTAGCGCTACACTTGATAGGGTTAGTTTTACGGAAAATTCCGTAACGCTAGTCAGTGCCTAAGAATAAAGATGAAATGAAACGAAACAGGACATCGAAGTTTTCCGCCTTTGCAAAAAGTTAAATTCAAAATGTTATTAAAATTTCTGTCACTTTTAGAATTTTTCCTAATTATTGAAATTTAATTAAGAAAGGTTAAATTTACTGTTGTAGTTATTATATTTCTCCTAAAGTTCGGAAACTTTCAAATTTTTAATGTTTTCAAAATTTGAGGCTCTTTTAATATCTTTTGTCTTTTCAAATTTCTGGCATTTGCAAGTTTTAGTATTTTCTAAATTTGGGAAACTTTTGAATTTTAAACGTCTTTAAAATTCAAGAGCTTCGAAAGTTTTTATTTTTAAAAATTCATACAGCTTTAGAATTTTTTAAAGCTTCTTTGTTTGAGAGTTTTCGCATATTTTCAAAACTCAGGCACTGTTTTTTTGAAAATCTCTTTCACTTTAAAATGTTGGTCTTTCTGATTTCTTATTGTTGAAAATTAGTGCAAAAAACTAGAACCTAGAAATTATTCCAAATTGAAAAAACCTTTAAATTACCAAAAAAATTTCAATTCAGGAAACTCAACTACAAAATTCATGTGAACTATAAACTTGCCTTATTTGAAAATAATGCAAGTTGATGAGTTCCAAATATCAAAAAGAGATATTTTAGACGTGGGTCAATCCTTTCATTGCAGGATAATTAAGATATAGGCGTCCATAAAATTGGAAGCTAATTTATTTTTAAATAATCCAAAGTGTGTAGAAATTCCTGAGATTTAAAAATACTTAAATATTAAATTTATCGTGCTTGAAGGAAAGTTATTAATTTTATTGGAATTAGTGGAGTAGGAATTAATTTTCAAAGATTTTCTTTACCTCTGCAAATATTTCAGATCAGAGTAAAATTAGTTTCAATTTATGCGATTATTCTTCTTTGCTGGCATTTTTTTCCTCTGATAGTCTCTAATTTTTCAGAAATAGTGTTTTCAGCGGAAGTTTAGATTTTTTAAAATTACCTTTGAACAAACCTGGAAAAAATAATAAATGTTATGTAAATGTAAACTTCTGAATAGCCCTTACCTTCGGTTTTTTCGAAACTCCGTCTACTTATGTATTTTGATGCGCTGATTACGAAAATCATAGTGAAAATTGGCGCAAATTTGATTTTCATGGTGAAAACCATAAAAACCTCATAAAATCATGGTTTTTCACATTTATCTCGAGAACCACTGACAATTTAAAAAATTAATTTTGACGAAAGTTGTGGACCAATTTTCATCCTATTTTTTCGTACGAGTAAAAGTTTTTGATATATTTGATGATAAGGATGAAAATTTCATACCTAGCCCCTGCCGAAAACGTAAGTATTCCTGTGACCAATCACGCCTATCACTTACTGCACTCAAGCAAATCTTTGACTCAAGCCTGTTGCACGTACTAAATTTCAATAGCAATTTTCTCAGAAACTATTACTCCTAAAGGAAAAGTATTATAGATAAAAAATGTATATTTTGAATTGATCTATAACTTTTGTCTGAAAACTTTTCCGAAATTTTTTGTATTTACCGAGATAGATTCGAAAAACCATGCCTTTCATAGATCTTCAATGGTTTTCGATATGAAAATCAAATTTGCGCCAATTTTCAATACTCTTTGCATAAAGTTCATTTGACGTGAATATGGCTCAAAGAATTCCGGAATGTAACTCGGATTATCAGGGTTTCCCAGCCGATCGTTGATCTAAGGCATGATTGGATGGGAGGATAATGCAATAAATGGTGCCTGGAATCTGTGCACGAAACCTAAGGCACAATCGCCACAGAATGTTTCCATGAAAATCAGATCAAATTTCTCATCCGATTTAATCAGCTGACGAACTTTGGACCGGTGAGGACGACATCTTTATAATTTGGCATCACCTTCACATCACTACCGTTATTTTTACATGGATGGTAAGATAGTACTGTGAGATTGTGACCTCTGTGAACAAGCTCTTCCAGCAGTGGTTGGAAAAATTGAAAATGACTCCCACTTGAAGCAAACAAAGCAGCCAAGATGTTCAATTTTTTATTTTCCGAAGCACTAAAATTTGGAGATCCATCAAGAAAGAAAAGATTTTCATTTGATTCTGATTTTATAGCCTGTGATGGTAGTGCCATCCTTATGAAGATAATCAATACCAAAATTGGATGCTTTTTTTATCCACTTTTAGTATATTAAAAGACACGTAGAAAAAATGAAATCCAAATTCATTATTGATTACTCCTAAAATAAACAGCGGTTGTGAAAGTACTGACGAAGTGACTAATCTAATTATAGGTAAACTGCATCACAAGATAGAAAAACCGGTAACTACATTCAGGGTCAAACTGATAGTAAAAAAGAAATGAAATTATTGTTAAAAGGAAAAATATTTCTATATTCTAATTATAATCGGTATAAATCATTTTAGCATGTTTAGTCATAAGCTTTCTACTTTCAAAATTGTCATTTTCATGATTAAAATTTTCTTAAGTTTGATTGAAGATTTCACAATTTTCAAAATAAAAATAAATATTGAAAATTGAAATGTTCGTGCCCAAATTTCTAAATACAGAAAAAGTTTTTTTCTGCTGACTTTCAAATATTTCTAGTTACAAAAGAAACATTTGAAAAATTATTAAAAAATTTCCACTCAAAAGGTTATTTACATCCCAGATTATTTCTAATAATGTTTTGGGGATCCATCCCAAGTATTTTTAGGCTAAAATTTAAAAAAATCGGTTCCCGAGATATGACCTTCAAAAGTCAGTTTTTAGTTAACAAAATATTTGCATCTTAATTTTTTGTGAAATATCTCTTTTCTTATGAATTTTTGGTGAACATTGTATGAGCATTTTATGTATGAATTGGATTAAAGTAAACTCAATTCTCTACAAATATAAAAAAATACGATGTTCTAACTCTATTAAGTTCAAAGTTATGGTGTCTCAAAGGAAAACACTTTTTATGAAACATTCAGCTTTTTTTGAAATATCTTATTTTTCTTGCTTTATGTTATATAAATTATGAAAAACAATTTCACGAGTCCATTTTCGCGTTTGATGCAAAGGAAAACTAGATATTTCAAGAAAAGCTGAATGTTTCATTAAAAGTGTTTTTCTTTGGGACGCCAGAACTTTGCACGGTGGGCTTGGATTGAGTTCAACCAAAAAGGGCTTGCACCTCTCTTTTTTCTTCAGAAATCATTTCAGTGATGCCTCATTATTATTTTGAGACCAAGAACAAAAAATTCGCTGAAGTGATTGTTCAAAAAACTTTATTTTTTATTGTGAGGACTTCCGGCTTTCATTAACATTTTGGACAATGTGTGAAAAATTGCAGCTTTTATCTGTTTTAAAAATATTTCTTCACTCTACAGCATGCTACTCTAAATTCGTCACAACAAAAATTGAACTGCATGAAATTCCCCGTAAAACTAAAAAAAAGAATTTTTTATTTCATATATTTTAAGAGATACAGCTCTCATACGTCCGAAATTATAGCGTGTTGAAAAATACCCACTTTTATAAAAATACGTTAAAAAGTAAGATTTCTTTTCGAAATATTGCATTTCTACTGCAATTTGCGGTTGAATTTGTTCTTATAACAATAAAAGTACATAGAATGATATACAAATATGAAAAACATTAATAATTCGTGAAATACATATATCCAGAAAAATGAGTTTTCTTCTAAAATTGGATGCCTTTGATTTTTATGGATATATTTCAAGAATTATTCAAGCTTTTCAGATTTGTATGTGATTTTATATTCTTTTATCATTATAACAACAATTTCTAGCGCAACTTGTAGTAGAAACTTGATATTTCAAAAAAGAACCTTACTTTTTAAGGAACTTTTAGAAAAGTGGATATTTTTCAACACGCTATAACTTTGAACGTACAAGAGATATAACATTTTATTTCTTTTAGATTTGCTACAAATTAAGTTTGCTTTAAAAATAACTGCGATTTTGCACACTTTTTAAAAACTTTATTGTATCCCGAATGCCCAAAAATGTTGATAACGTTTAGACACTTTTTTTCTATGCGAAACTACTGAGTTTAAGTTACAAAGCACCGCTTTGGAGTTATTTTTACGAAAAATACATAATAACCTGAAAATAATGATGAAAAATTACGTTTATCCAATAATCCCTGCAGCGATTTTGTTTAGTCTCAAAACAATCGTGAAGCATCACTGAAATGATTGCAGAAGAAAAAAGAGAGGTTCACGGCCTTTTGGGTTGTTGAAATTATTAAAGCTAGAACATCGTATTTTTTATATTTGTAGGAAATTGACTCTACTTTAATCCATTTGTATACAAAGTTCACTTAAAGTGCATAAGAAAAAAGATATATCAGAAAAAAATAAAAACGGAAAAATTTTTTAACGAAAAACTGACTTCGAAGGTCATATCTCGTGAACTATAAGAAATAAAACTTTATTCTTTTTAATTTACAGATACTTTTAAGCACTTTAATTTCTGTTAGACTATTTTAGGCGCTTAATTTCCTGAAATGCAGAAATTTCCAATAAATTCCATTTTTAGGGTTTTGTAGCGCCGGACAGAAAACCTTATCATTTTGGTCGGTTGTCTGTCCGTCCGTCGTATTTTTTCCTGGGGAAAGAACTGTCAAGAGGGAAGGGGGTTCGATCAATTTTAAAATGTGGCATAAGCGATGTGAGTTGGAAGAAGTAAAAATTTTGGAATACTATAACTAATAGGCTACAAGACTATTGTTTGTAGGCGCATGTCGCCACTTTTACGAATTTTTGCTCCTATTTTCAGCATCCCCAATACATAATCAGAAAGAAACTAAGATGTGCAAGCCTTTTCAAGTAAAAATTGGTTTAGGCTATAGGCGTGCAAGAACTTCAACATTCTGAAAAATAAAATTTAGATTCAGTACCGTAACCTGGGGCTAACCAAGATACGCTGGGAAGAGACGGACATGGTCAAAAATTATATACCGAATATAGGATCTTCCCTTTTCTTTAACTCACCCCTTAAGAATTTCGAAGATGCCATTCTCGAAGTCCAAAATGGCAGAATTTCCTAAATTACTCTTGAATTTTGTGTTCTTATACTTATAATGTTATGACGTGAAACAATACATTGGGTTATGCTTTTACTGAAAATAAGTATGGATTTTCTAGTTGTTACTCATCATATTAGTTCAATTTACTTCAAAATAACAACAGAAACTTATAATTTATAATACTTTGCCATTCAGTATTATAGAATAGCAGTTTTTGCCTTTTTATTGAAAGTGGACGCCTTAACCCCACCCTGAGGAGTAAAGATGAACACACTTTGGACTGCAATAACTAGTTACTATACTTATAGCTGAATTAAATGTTTCAGCATCACGATATGCAAAAAGATTCCTTCGTGTAACTTATTGAGAGAAAAATAAAAAAACGTGTCCCCCTTGGCTCCGTCTTACGGTACAAATGTAAATAATAGCAAATCTGAAAACTCAGAAGGAGACTCCTCTTAAAGTACCTCGAGGTTCCAGAAAATTTCCCACATGACTGGTGACTCGAGAGGTACAAATTGTAAAGAAACCTTGTGGTACTTTACAAACTCCTTAGTTAATAGGGGAGGCAAGATGGAAAGAAGTAGACTATGTCACATCCTATCTTCTTCCAGAAGATAGAATAGGACTGGGACATAAAACGTCGGGGCGAGATGGGTCCCGCAATTTTCCAAGGATCAACAAACCCAAGCTTATTAACTTTTATGAGGAAGAGACGTCGCATAAAAAAGTTGTGGGATGGGGACCAGTCGGAAAGTGCCACTGCGGAAACACTTTCTTCCCGTTATAGGAGGGTGAGAAAAGCTCCAGTGCCCGCGCATAGGAGAAAGACAATTGTCAGTCGAAGGTGATCCTCCGGAATCGAAACCACCCCAAATGTAGTCTGTGGAGAACAGACACACGTCCCATTCCATTCCTGAAATTCTGATCGTCCTTTTATTGAGTTTTTCCACCTTCTTCTTGTCCAGTAACCTCTCACCCTTGCCAGTAATTTGTAGACGATCTTCTTCACCTGCGCTGTCTCATGAATTAAAGAACACGCTCTGATATATTTTCCCTCTTTTGACCCTTCTTTTTCTCAGTTTATTTAGAACGCGATTGCGTCTCGTTCGATTATTATAGTGGCTCTGCATAATTCAACAGAATGCTTTTTGCTTTTTGTCTTGAAATTTTTTATGTTTAAACTCCAGCAATTTAAATAGACTTATTATACTTAATAACACTTCTTTACATTCAGTTCTCAACTATTTCAAGAGAGACCAAAAATCAAGTGGTTGTTCAATCGTTGATTTCATTAGACATTTCCCATTTTTACATCTCGCCAGAACATAGTCACGTTTTCTTCGAAAATTTTTGAAGTTACTACTTCCCATGGTATAAGTATCGTTTCATAAACAGAAAAAAATATCGAGCGACACCGAGTATCGTTCTTAGCCTAAACACTTAAGCGGCATCGGGCGTTTATAAACATGTAAGCAATAGCAGATATGTTATGAATACTTCTTTAGTCTTACAAGATCAGCGATTCAGCTTGATTGAGTGTTTAGTTTTCGGTTTGCATTCATCATGAGAAGTCGTTTTCAAAGTTAGTTAGTGCATAAAAACTCACTCATTCTCTTAGAAACAGCTTCCGAGGATGATAATGCCAGTGATTATTTAACTGCACCTTCTTCATCTCAAATTTCACCTTCCTAACCCACTATTATTGAACCATATTTCGATGTAGTATCACCCACTTCTAACACTGAGGATGACACTGCCAGTGATAATATTATAATTTATCTGCACCTCCTTCATCTCGACTTTTGCCTTCATTACCCCCCATTATCGAAACATATTTTGATATCGGATCACCCACTTTTAACATTCACATTGACATAAAAAAAAATCGCATGAAAGTTTGCCACACAAAAAATTGTATAGGTGGTGAGCTACCGATCTCTATTTTCAAGAAGAAACTGGGGAATGGTGTGATTGTGCTTAGAGACTGGTTAGTGTGGAGCAGAGCGAAGAAAGCCCTCTATTGTTTACTGTGCAGAATTTACAGCACACTTCCGCAAGCTTAAAAATCAGCGTTGGCATCACCTAAGGGCTATTCGGCTGCACGAAAGTGGTAGAAGCTACACGACAAAGTCCCTGAACATGAGAGTAGTGTCTTGCACAAAAATTCTTATGTTCAATGGAAAACAGAACGGAGAAAATTACAAACAGAAACTTGCTTAAGTGACTTGTTGTTTAAGAACATACAACGCGAGAGAGAAGTGTAGAAAGAAATTCTAAGAAGACTTCTACATGTAACCTTCTCATGTAACTTCCTCGGAATCCTTGAACTTTTAGCAAAATATGACCCGCTTCTTAATGAACACCTACGAAAAGTCTGTCACTCTCAAGAAACTGGGCAAAAGGTTACAGGTGCATTACTTATCAGCAGATATTCAAAATGAATTTATGGTTCTCTGTGCAAACGAAGTAATAAACTGTATTCTTCAAGAACGCGAAAAAGCAAAGTATTTTTCACTGATTGTAGATGCAACTCCAAATTCCGCTCACGTTGAACAAACTGCATTTTTAATTCGATATGTCAGTTTCTCTAATGAAGACGGAGAAACCTATAAAGTTGAAGAGCGTCTCTTAGCCTTTGTCACTGTAGTAAAAAAACGGGAGAAGGCATTGCCCAGCTTATAATGTCAAAACTGGAGGAATTATAAATTTCTCTAGCAGATTGTCGAGGGCAGGGATATGGCAACGGCGGCAATATGAAAGGTGCCTGCAGAGGAGTTCAGGCAAGAATACTGGCTGCCAACAGTCTAGCTGCCTATTCTGCCTACGCTTGTCACTATTTCAACCTTAGTGGAGTACAAGCAGCTGAGAGTTGTATTGCTGCCCTCATATTTTTTGGTGTCATAGCAAAATTGTACACAATATTTAGTTCCAGTTCACAGAGATGGGAAATATTAAAGGACAAAATGGACTGCTCTCTGCATTCAACCTCTCGAACTCGCTCGTCGGACAGGATTGACGCCGTGAAACCGCTTGCTGCTCATCTTCCAGGAGTGGCAGAAGCACTGGATGAGTTGTCATTATTGAATCTGTCAGCAGAATGTTGTGGCGATGTCAATGGACTCAAAAAGTATGTACGGACATTAAATTGTTTATTTATGGCATCAATTTGGGTGAAAGTTTTAAAAGCCATTGACATTGTGAATAAAGTCATTCAGGCTCAAGAGGCAACGCTTGATGTCACGTGTGAAAACTTAAACAGCTTAATTGTAGAGTTGCAAGCTCTGCGTGATGAAGGGTGGAAGGAAATTTGGAACGAAGCTGCCGCTGTGGCAAGAAAAATTGGATGGCCTGAATCTCTTGAAGAGGAAACCGAGAGAGGTCGCAAACGAAAGAGAATGGCAGACGAGGTCGACCACGAAGGCTCTGAAGATGACAGAGTAGAAAATGCTGCATCAGATGTGAAATTCAAACAAGAAGTGTACTACGTTATCCTAGACCATGTAATTCAAGATGTTACTGAGCGGTTTGAAGCAGCGAACGAACTTTATAAAAGTTTCTATCTTGTTCGAAAGTTTTGCATTTTATCGGGAGACGAAATTGAAAAACAAGCAACTGATCTGGTGAACAGATACTTCATAGACCTGCAGTATGTGCTTGTGGATGAAGTTAAGATGATGATATCCATTCGTGTTGCAAATTCCGGCGAAGAAACTCTGCAACCTTTACAGTTACTCAATGCTCTTCGAAGAACCAATCTCACTTCTTTGTTTCCAAATTTTCGCATTGCCCTACGTATCTTTTTGACATTCCCCGCAACTCCGGCTAGTGCTGAGAGATCATTTTCTGCTCTAAAACGAATTCAAAGCGTTCTACGGTTCACAATGTGTCGGGGCAGACTATCCAGTCTGGGTGTACTAGCTGTGGAAGTTCTACTTGCGAGAACAGCCAACATGAAAGCTATTATTGACGATTTTGCTTCAAAGAAGGTCAGGAATGTTAATATTTAAGAGAGAAGTATGTTCACTGTATGTTATAACAACCAGCATGCAATGCATGATACATCCGGTATTTTTATTTTTAATAATTCGTGAATATTATTCGTTCTATGTCCTTATCGAAAACTAGGGTTTGGCAGTTGAAAATCTTTCATGAATCAGATTCAAAAGAACAGGAGAGGGGGGGCGATAATACGGAGCCACGGGGCCCGGAAAAGCCCTCGGCGGCTCCGATGAGACTGGACCCTCACGTTCTTTGAAAATTGGATGTAGAACGTCGTTTGTCATCTTCGTTCGAGAAAAGGAGCTGCTGCTGCTGCTACTGTACGCAGATCAGACTAGAAAGAAAACCTTGAAGTAAATCAACGAGTAGTCCATAAAGTAAACCATCAACAGAACCTTCAATTAAACCATCAAGCATCTCAAATATACGCAGACTTTTTCAAGAATAATGGAGCGGCTGCCGTAAGCAGAACAATCCCGCAACGTAAATTTCAAGCAATCTATGAAGCACAATATTTTGCAAGCCTTCAAGCAAACCAACAAGCAAACAATGAAGAAAACCCTCAAGCAATGCATCAAGTATATCGTCAAGCATGCCATTATTATTCACGTGGAAATGCACAAAATTAATTCAATAAGTAAAATATGAAACTAAAATGAAACATCGTTTGTGATCCGAGGTCGGGTCATAGCGTTACAATCAATTGACGTTACGTCAAAAACTCATCCCATTGTATGGTTAGTGTATGGTTGTCACTTACATTCTTATAACATTTTAATCGGACTTTAGGTGTAAAACAATATTTTTTAATGAGAAGAAAAATACTTTTTGATAAAATGAATAAATGGGTTTGATGAATCGAAGAGCATATACCCATTTACTATCTAGGCCAGTCAACGAAGTACTTGAACATGGAATAAAACCTAATCAAGCTGAATTTTTTGTAGATGACTTCTAGATGGTGTGCTAAGCCCCAAAAAACAGTAGTTGTGACCCTTGAGCTTTCTTTATGATAATGCGAAATAGCGGCGAAAATTGTATTTTTTAAGTCTCTCTTGTTTTTCTTGAAGACGGTTACTTTTAATGGAGAATAGTAAAGTAAAAAAATGTTCGGCATCTTATTCTGCACGGATAAGGTTGTTTTGCCTTTTCTTTATAGTTAAGCATTTATATAAAAAAGATAGAAAACAGCGACTTTTTACACAAATATTCTTTCCTCATTCATCGATCGTTATGAATACTTATCTTGATGAGAGTGAATCTAAATTGTCATTCAGGTCATTTCTTCAGATTGCCTACCACCTTATAAAGAAATTTGCAATAAATTCAATATCAGCCACGTTAGTAAATTTTTGTTATCCATCCTCAGCGTTCAAATTGGTACACTTAATTTGGTGTCTTAAGGTAGGGATTTCATGAAACGCTTGCTTCACATGTCGACGTCTCAAAATGACATGATTCCACCTCGGAGAGACCAAATAGAAAGGTGCTAACTCGCTGAGATCAAATGAAAGGTGCTACAGAGTTGAGGGCGCTGACGTTCCCAATTCAATTTTTATGGGACGTTGAAGCTTCAAAATTTTGCAGCACGAGTTAGCACCCTTTCATTTGGTCCCTTCAAGATGGAACCTTATCATTTGAACACGCCGATGTGTACGAGATATCTGCAAAGTTTCAATAATTTTCCATAACTTTTGCATCATTGAGAAAAGGAACTTGCCGGCCTTTGTCAAATTTATTGAAAATTTTTGAGTCCATGCACTTGCTGCTAAGTCATAACGAGCTTTCTATTACTACCTCGACTTTTGCTTGCGATGAGGGAATAGGCTCAGCTACTTCTTGTAATTTTTTTACCTACTCCGACTTAGGCTGTCCACTTCCAGGCCTTAAAAATTTTTTGTACAGTCAGGTACAAAAATATTTTGAGTCATTTTTCTTTTTATACAGTAATATTCCTTCAAATATTTTTGGCTAATTTTTGCTTGAGACTGAATGAGTGTTTTCTTGAATATTCGTACCATTTTAGCGAATAGATTGGACATTTCTTATGATAAGATTCTTTGAAAGTTGTTTGTTTTGATCTTTTAAAATTTTCTTGAAGTAAAAATTTGAAAATGAAAGACTCTGGCGTCATATTTTTTTCTTTTCACATGAAAACCAAGCATTTGAATTAGAATCTGATGAGACTAAAATTTCTGTTTAATTTTGCCGAAATTTCCCAGAAAAACAAAACAAAAAATTTCTCAATTCACTAAAAAATTAATGGTTATTTCAAAAGTGTTCAAATAAATGTTGTAGATCTCTGTGAAATACATCTTTTTTTGCTCTATACATTGTCTTTTCATCAAACTAACCCTTCACCATTTTCGTCCGTTAAAAAGCCAAATTCCTGAGTTTTTGGTTGTTATTTAAAATTTCTCAATTTTTTTTCATTCAAGTAAAAGGAATTATTTGAATATCTTGTGGAGAAACTGTTGCCAAAAATTTAGAAAAAACTGCGGAGATTTTTTCAGGAAACTACAACTAAATAAAAAAAATTTGAACATAATGACAGAAATTATTTTTGTCTATTATTCACAGGAATTTCGTACTTTGTTGCGAGCTATGTTTTATATTATCGCACTTTATTGTAGCTGCTGTATTTATCAAGAAAGTACAAGAATGTCCAGTTTTTTCATGGATATATATATATATATATATATATATATATATATATATATATATATATATATATATACATTTTTAACTAGAATGACAAATATTTGAATGCAATTATCTCTATAAAACCAAAAAAAGTCCAGTTTACTTAAAGCTCTGAAACTAAAACTTATGGGGATATTTTCATTGATAAAAGTAATTCATATAAATCCTGATTTTTGCACGTGTCTTGTGAAAGAAGTATCCCGTTTCATTTTTGATATCTGTGACAACCGTAAAGGAAGAAATCGATTTAGCATGTAAGAAGTGGAATGAAATCCCCCACAATTTCCTACTTTTAGAAGTACTTTTATTGATCAATGTGATATCAGAATCATCAACAATCGTGAAGGAGGGTATGTATTTAGCATTTAAAGAGTGGAGCAAAATCTTCTGCTTACAATTTCCCACATTTGGGAGTATTTTTACTGATAAGGGTAATCGATATAAATCCTGATTTTTGCAATGGTCTTGCGAAAGGTGTATTCAATGTTATATTTAATATTTTCTCATGGGATTTTGATGTACTTTCACTTATTTGATTCTCATCAAAATCTGCGATCTATGAGGATGGTCCTCCCCTTGTCAATACAGTGCGTCGAGAGTTAGAAATTTTGAATTTTTTTTTCTCAAAAATGAAAGAAAAACACTACTTCTATGCTTTGATGTTAGCTTAAGAAGGATTTAAATATTATAACCTTTACCGAAAATATCCGGAAGGTGTGCAAAACTTCTCGTAAGAAATCAGAAAAACTCTCAAATTTCCTAAAATTTCTGGAAAATTGATAAATTACCAGAAATCTCGAGACATTATTTCAGATATTCAAAAATTGTAGGTAATTTATAGTGATTTATCGGCAATTCATGGTCATTTATCAGCAATTTATGATAACTTATCACATCGAGTTGATCCAATCACTATTCACTGCTCACATTCAGTCTGTCAAGTTTCGACTCATGATGCCAGAAGTGAGGCTCTAATTCCTCATGCTTTATGTTGCTCTTAATCATGTGTAAAGTGATTCTTTTAACAACAATGATGTTATAGTGTGTGAAGTACATACTTCACGCAACGGCGGCCATTATCGCGCATGCGCACTTTGAAAAAACAATCTCACACAACAGTAGTGAAACGCGAATTTGTATAACCGAGTGTGCCTTCTGGCGGAGCAGCCTTCACTTTAGTTTTCAAGTGCCACTGGCCTGGCGCTCCTGTCAATATTTTGGACCAGGTAATTTTTTTCGTGAGAGGAGATGAAAATGCATTGACGGACTGGAGGGAAAACTCAGCTCAACTCAGCCTAAAATGCGGAAATACTCACTAAAATAATCTCCTCTTCCTGACAACCCAAGACTCCGGGACCGCTTATCGCAATACTTGAGAGCCTTGGCTTATCAGCCACTACGCCGTGCTTTGGCGTCTGCTTCTTCAGCCAGCTTGGCTCATCGGGCACATCCTCTTGGCTTCCTCTTGGAGATTACCTCTCGAAACAATCCACATCTCGCTGTCCCCGGAGGATGGCCAGACCGGGGATTGCCCTGTTTAGCGGCGCAGAGGTAACAGTCCGGCGTACTGGTGCACTCCACGGCTCGGTGTCCCCTTTTGCCGCATCTCCAACAACACATTGTTCCATCAGATACAGTGCAGGTCGCTGTCAAATGGCCGCAGCACTGGCAGAGATAGCACCTAGCAACCTCCACCTTCTTCTTGGCACTGCAAAACACCCAACCCACCTTGAGGTGTCCCGACCGAAGAAGCCTTGCGGCGATCTCCTCGCTCTTCTCGGCATAAGCCTCCAGGCTTTCGCTGAAGGCTTTCTTCATCATATTGACTTTGAATTTGCCACAGCCGATATCACCGAAGTGCTTTCTTAGCACTTCCATCACTTTCTCTCCCCTCGTCGGCTGTTCTAGGTTGAGGATTTCCCTCTCGGTACAGGGAAACAGCTTGCCCCCGTTCCCTACCGCCTCCTTGACGGCAGAGGTCAGTTTCGCCCTGCCCTCCACCTCGTTCCTAACCTCAATTAGGATATCTTCGTCTCTGGTTTGCCGTACACCCTTGATTGTAATACTAAGGGTGTCTGATTTCACCGCGCTCTTGAGGTTTCTGAGGACCTCGGCGTAACTTAAGCCCTCAGTCGGTTTTATCAGAACCGCCTCGGGCCGAGCTCGTCTCTGAATCTCCTCCTTCTTTTGAGGCCTGTTGCCAGGTTTCTCCTCCCTGGTTAGGCTCGTTGCTGCTACAGGTACTATACTGGTTTACTGTACCCGAGTATTTAGTTGCTTTGGATCCGGTCGAGTTGCGCCGGCCTCCGGGTGACTCTCTATGAGCTCTCTCGTTATCCTCCCTTGAGCGTGTGCGAAAATGACCTCGGCATTTTCTATCGCCTCGTTCATGTTTTTGGCAATCGTGGTGCCAAGATCGCTCCAAAGATAGTTGAAAAACATCTTCATAAAGCCCGCGTGCGTTTCGAGGTGATCTAGCGCATACTTTGCTTCTTTCAATCCTTCTTCGATTGGAAGGAATGTATTCTTATGCGACTTGCAATAAGTTCCCATTTTGTTTATAGTTTCCTTTAGTTGCTTTATCGCCTTCTTATGTTTCTCGAGACAATCCGCGAACATTACTATCTCTGTTCGCATCTCCGACTCGTGGCTCCTGTCTAATTCCCTAACCTCTTTCAGCTTTCCGCCAAACACCTCCTCACGCATGCTTTTATTCAAGTTTTTGTTCCGCATTGTATTTCCGCGAGTAGCTAAAGAAACGTATGGATTGCCTCCGTCGAGCCCCGCATGCAGGGGTGAGGTCTCAATATTCTAGGATGCGACTTGGTAGCCTGGTCGAAGGCGCTAGGTGGTCAAAGGCGCTGGGATGTGCCAGGTAATTACTACTCTTTTGATTGCAGCACTTGCCGGAGATTTATGCTGCAAGCAACACGCTCATTGCAATTACCTGTTTTACGCACTTGTATCACAAATAACTATTATAACTGCCTTTCCCGATGAAGAAAAGGTAACACATAAATGTAAAATTCGTCTAGCGGCCTGATTTTCCTGTCTACAGCATATACAAATTCAAAATATACGCCTTTCCACACAGAATATTTGTTCTTTCTTCACAAATCTGCCTTCTCATCCATTATCGTTGATGCTCGATTACGAGACGTATGGTTGAATATTAAGTGTTCTCTTGAAGCAAACAAACTTTATATTGAAATTTGATATTTAATAATCTGCGTTACATTATTATAAACAATTTTAATGACAGAAAGTGAAACTTCAGTATTCTCAAGAGAAAAAAATGAATATATTACGCGGAAATACCAAAATTCTTCTTCTGCTTAACATATCTATATTATTAGTTCATTTAGCATAGGCGTTCATGAAAATGATGATCATCATATGCTTACAAATACATTTTCTTGTTCTCACAATTGATTAAACTACTCTTTAAATTTAAATTATTCAATTTCTCTCTAATTCAGATTCAAACAGTAGTTTGCAAGATTTTTCATATATCTCGTTTTATTTGTTGTAATACTTATGCATTCACAGTGTATAATATATATGTCGTAGACACGTAGTGTAATTAGACGTTAATGACTCGTCCATTTATTTTAATGTCTAATTACACTAAGTGTCTGTGACCATAGATATTATGTCCTAGATACGGCAAGGGATTAGTTACACCACATACCGGTAGTTAGCGCGGCAGGTAATTTTGTGTTTTAAATATATATAGCTTTCAGTTCCACCACACACTTGTAGAGGCGCGACAGGCAAGTTTGTGTACGGTCGCCCCAAGTCGTAGCGCGTTTGAAATACGAATAGTTCATAATCAAATATTTCTTGATGAGTTAATTAAAAAATTATTTGAGTTAAGTAGAAAATGTCTTGAATGAATCTCGAAATGAAGTCGAAAATTAAATTGCGTGATATCTTTATAAAGATATGTATATTGACGTAGAGTAGGCTGAAGATAAGGAACTGTTGAAAATTGAAAATGGCAAGTGCCAAAAAGTTGATACAAAAAAACTTTAATGACTTTTTGAAATCAGAATTAGTCCTAGGGTGTCGCAATCAGGTCAAAAATTTTGAATTCTCACAAATAACATTTTCTTTTTCCATTTGTACTAAAATGATGGTTCTTTTTTATGCAAATTTACTTTATCTCAAATTATATTAAAAAATTTTGATATACAAAGAATAATTCTAGATCAAGTTAGGCTTTTTTTCAAAATAAGCAAAAATGATATTTTTTAAGATTCAGATAATTTTTATTCAAATTGAAAAATATAAATACTTTAGATATGACATCTCTTTAGTTGCATTGGAAAAGCAAGCCATAATTTTCCCATAAGACTGGAAGAAATTTCTTCTGACATGCTACACTTGTTAAAAATTTGTTAATTTAGTGGTATATAAGTCTTTTTAACAGCTGTGAAGTCTAAGAAAGATTTTTTTTTAATTACGGCTTGCTTCTCCAGTGTAACTATAACGACACATGTCGTTAATAAGAAAAATTTGTTTTTGATGAAACAGAAACAGAAAGGGTTTTATGAAATTGGTGTTTACGTATAATTTGGACTCATTTTTTCGAAAAGTTTATATTACTTTTCGAAGGACGTTATTAACAACCAAAATGAAATTTCGCTCTTTCATATTTTTTGCAGCATTCTTCTGACAACAGTTGCTAAAACATTAGACATGCCGTAAAAATTACAATTGAACATTCGACAACTAAAAACTGTCGTCTAGAAATATAATGAAAATAAATATTTATAATGAAATTATTAATATTTCCATTTTGATTCGGAATTATTCGAATCATAAAAAAGATTTTTTTTAAATTTATTTATGCACACCCTTCAAGTGCTTGAAGTGCTTTTTGCTGTATGAAACTAATTTTTTTTGTCGATATTTTTCTCTCACTTCTTAAATATTTTAAAAAATTCCCCAAAAATTTACGATTTTCTTCGAAAATTTTATTCTTCTTCTTTTAACAAATTGCTTCAAAGAAATCAAATGTTCAATTTTGAGGAAAACAAAAAAAACAGATTTGATTATTCCAAGCAGATTTAATCATTTGAATTTGAAAGAGAAGAATTGTCGTGATTTATACGAATCTTGAAATAAAAATATTTTCTAAACTCAAAGTTTCGATCCGTTCTATCAGTTCTACCAAATTTTAAACAAGCAAAAAATAGAACCGTTTAACATTCTAAGTTAAACATTAAAATTCGAATAGGTTTGAATTTGAACGTTGTTTATTGAAAATAATAATATTGAAATTTTAATTAATTTCAATTTAATTTTAAGGCCATATTTATAACAGTCATATCCATGAGTGTAAAAGAGACGCTCTTATGCGCCATCTGCTACTATTTCACTCGGCCTCACGCTTTGCTACGACTGGTATGACTTTGACTACAATCTAAAATCGTGGAACATTGAATTATTTCCTTTTTGAAAAATAATTGTTCAAGTTCAAACGATGCTTACATTTTCCCATTGCCGATTTTTTTCAAGTTGCAATGAGACAAATATAGAATAATAAGACATTGAACACGTTACATTTTAAAAAGTTCCAAATTCAACATTTCAAACTGAAGGGTTCTAAGCATTTAATGATCAAAAACTTGAAATATTGAAAACTGCAGAATTCTAAATTCAAAACAAGGCTGTTTTAATGAATTTAAAAAGTAACTCCTACTTCCTCGTATAATTTGATGTGATTTGAAATAAAAATAAATTAAATTTTCATTAAAAACACTTAACAGTAGTTTTAGTATATTCGTGTTTTTTTAAGACTTTGTTTGATTGAAACTTAAAAAAATTCGGCAATGTGAAAATAGCAGTATTTGAATGACAAACAATTATTCAGAATCAAATTACTACATTATTCTAGAATTCAATTATTCAAAATTTGAAATTAAATGTCGTATATATATATATATGTATATATGTGTGTGTG
>JAUMHM010002430.1:0-18315 GCA_032362435.1 Melikaiella ostensackeni | reverse complement strand
CTAAGTTTTAAGATATCAAAAGACTTCATTTCCTATTTTTAGTATCATACTAAGAAACACATCGAATCAACCCGTTAATATGAATACCGCTTGCAAGCAGTGTGTACTCTCAAGCCTCCATTGCAATTTGAAGTTCACAATCTACTTTACATAATCAAAATTGAATAAGTAATCAATTCAAGATGTATGACTATGACGATGGTCTAAAATAATAACTTACGACAGAGTTCATGTTTTCAAATTGCTAGCATTTTGATTTTTAGAATTAAATTGAATTGAAATTAATAAATCCTGGGTCCAGAAAACAGATTCTTTATGAAAATAATGAAAACACGACAATGTGTGATAACTTAAAAACTAAAAATGCATTTTCCTCAGAAAGTATTTATTTTATCAGAAGAATGTACAATACAGTACACGAAACTAATGCCTTCCTTCCGGCCTAAAACCAGGTTTTGAAAAGTCGTCGACTTTCTATGTAAATCGCATGAATATTTATTCAAAACGAATGACTATTCATATAGAACGTCGACGAATTTTCAAAGCCTGGTTTCATACCAGAAGAAAGGGTCGATTGTAAGTGTAAGAGAATTGTAAGTGTAAGAGTTGATTCCGCAAAAAAATTAAGTCTATTCATCAAAAAGTAGTAAAAATGTGCATGTTCATAAAAAATGTTCATATAATTAAGAGTTTTCATCACTATGGAATATATGACCGCAAGGAGTCTTTGGAAAGACATTTTAAGTTGATTCTACAGAAAAAATCAAGCCTATTCATAAAAAAATGGTCAAAGTGTGCATTTGTTCATGAAAATTGCTTAAATAATTAGTGAACAGCAGATATTCTTAAGTAATTGTAAGCGCACAATAATATATGTTATATTTCATACAAAAGCTATGGATTTCAAACAGCTAATCATTGCAAATCACAAAAAATATACTTTTGTTCATTAGTTTGTTTATTACATTAAAAACAATTTTTCGTCTTACTTTAATTCACTGAACATTATTTCAAGTTAGTTATTAAATTGATTTATGATCTGTTTTAATTAATTTGAAAGTCTTAAAAGGAATGTTATTACTGAAAAGTTAGACAAAAAGATCTCAAGCTGTTTTTTAATAACAAATTTCTGTTTAACTTGATTGGAATATCCGCAGTTACTTGTTATACCTGAAGAACTTGTGGTTATTTAAAAAAAAAAACATTAAAATCCGTTAAGAATTGTACTGTTGGTCGATTTTTATCCAAAAAAGTGCTTTTTTCTCACTGTGCGACAGGGCGACGCGACGGGCATAGTTTTTTTTTCTAAACTACAAAATACCTAAACTAAGGTCAGTAGACGAAGATACGAAGAAGATATATTTAATTTATGCTATCACATTTGGCTAACACCCTATCATCACTTTTCAAATTTAGTTAATTCTGAAAGTTACTTTACTTATTATGATTATTGTCTTCCAAGAAAGTCCCAACACTTCCTTGATACAGAATGCTAAGAAGAATTAAAAGATTCAAATATATTTTTTCCGACATTTCATACACGGAATTAAATGCTTCAAATGATGAAATTTCACTTTCTTCTATTGTTACACCGAAGACGAGTGTAATTTGATGACTATGAATATCGTTCGTCTTTTAGAGCCAATTAAATTTGCAGTGCTCATTGATGCTTATTAATCAGACGTTCAAGTGTTTTCATGATACCGTTAGGTAACGTAAGGCTAATATATTAATTAGAGAAGTGTTTCATTTATTCATAAAGATATTTGCTCAACTGCTTCTCTTAATTTCAAATAAAATACATACCTAAGATATACCTCAACCTTCGCCAGAATAAACCGCTCAAGCTATTTGGTTAACTCTGAAATTTTTTTTTTTAAAGTTTAGACAGGTTAAAATGAAAAGTAATAAAGATTTATTGAATATGTAATTGACTAATATGCTAGCTTTTCCTGTCAATAAAATGTACTCAAAATCGATTAAATTAAACAAATTACTGTGTGTGCGTGCTTTGTAAAGAATTGTCAGATTAGACTATTTCAATAGCACTACCTTTGCTGAAAGAGTTGACTTTACATGCTTTACATATCCAGTATTATAAGAGTCAAATAAAACCGCAAATGAAAAAGAAACATTACTGGTAGACATTTCAGTTGAAAAATTTAGTATGTCTGCTTTCTGCTTTTATTTGACAATTTCATCATCATTTATTTACTGGGTATGCACTGCAGATGGTCAACTTTTTCAGCGAAGATAGTGTTTTGTAAATAGCCTATTTGCTCTTTGAAAATTTTCTTATCGAAATTTCAAAAATACACCTGTTTGATTGGCTAGTTATGCATGGCGATTTGTGGTCAACATTTCTGTTGTCAAAACCCAGTCATCGCCTAGCCAATAAATATTTAAATATGCTCTAAAACGTTAGTTTAAAGATTGTTTTCTGAGGAGATATTCAGTTTCAATACGGAATATTTCATTATTAATAAATATTCACGTCCTCATACTTATTTGTGAAAATTTGAGACCGGTTTTTTGCATCATGACATAAGAATTATATGATTTTTTCTGAAAAGTCAGGAGGTTTCTTAAATAACATTTTTCTGTTTCTTCTTCACTTATTTGTAATACTCTATAATATGTGCCACTGTCTTTACCAAAGTTACAAATAGTTCAAAAGTTTAATTTTATAACATTTTATAAGGTTATTCCTTATTTATCTCATAAAAATCTGCCAATAGTGGATCACGAGGGTCTTGCCGATGGCTGGGGGTTTTAACTTATTACTTAAAACAAGAACTTTGATTCTAATAATTTACTTGAACTGACTTTTGAAAATTTGATAAATTTCCTGTTAGTCGCAATCATCGCATCCCGAAAATGTCTGTTATCTGAGTATTACAAATGTATATAGTTACCCCTGAAATCTAAATTAATAGAATTTCACTCATCGCTATGGAAATTATATTACACAGTTGAAAAAAACTTCAAAATGTTATACCTTAAATTCAGAAATGAAGTTAAATTTAGCATTCGCAGGAACACCACGAATTTTATAGCACACAACAGCACACCTAACACACTTTGAGTGATTCACTTCACTTAGTACCAAAATTTCGGTACGGTCAGATTTTTCCGTACAAATAGCGGGACCTGAAAAGGGGACTATTGGTACCGAAAATTCGGTACAAATAGCCGGATTTTTTCGGTACACATAGACACTACCTTACTATTTTATTTTTCAAACACTTCACTAATTTAATTATAAAATTACTACAAATTCAGATTTAGAGGGTTGCACAATATTCTTCGCGGGCTCAGACTAGCTACACCTCATTTGCATTCTAGAAATATTCTATCAAAACATTGAGAACATTTCCACAGAATATTGTATCTACGTCACAAGAACATTGAAATGTCCTACCTTTGGAATATTTCAATGGAATGCTAAGAGAATACTGCCGTGCAAATGAAATAAAGCATATCTGCAGTTAGGATAAGGTAGATAATAGATATACCTGTCACTTTTACGAATCTTTAAATTAGGATTCAAAAAGCATTAATTCTTTTAGATTTTATGAACATATCCATTAGGTATATCGTATTGCAAAATGGATATTCAATAAACACATTCAGGAACAAGGAAAGGAGATAGATATTTGATGTGTACCGGAAGCAAAGAAGAATGGATGTGGGATAAGAAAGATGGAAAGTGGACTAGAACTTTGGTCAGAATTAGACAATGAATAATTTGGTAGCTAGGGAGTAGGTCTCATTGTGAATGAGGGAGTGAAACAGCAAGTCAAAATGTATGAATGTGTATTTCTAAGATTATTAAGGGTTAGAATGAAAGTGGGAATCAGAAGGCTATTTATTATCGCAGGCTATGTACAATCCAGTTGACGGTGACAGTAGTGATGTAAAAGATACCTTCTGGGACTCTTTAAATGATATTATAGGTACTTGCGATCCTGGGGATGGAATCACTCTACTCGGAGATATGAATTTCTGGGTTGATGTGCAACGTGAAGGTACCGATAGGGTACCTGGTCATTCCGGAAATCTAAAAACGAACGATAATGGGGGAAAAAATTAGCTTATGCTTAGAAAAAGATTTGTTCATTACAAATACTTAGTTCAGACATAAAATGATCCACAGATATACTTGGTGCAGAGGTGATAGCCACAGAATGATCGACTTTGTTGTAGTGGATGTGCGACTGAGAAGGCTTGCAAGAGGTACAAGGCTTATGAGAGGCTTTGAATGCGAAACGGATCACTATCTTATAGTTTTAAAAATGAACATAGGCGAAGGATGGAGAAGAAAAAGAACTAATAATGAGTCAAAACTAACGCGAGTTAAAACAGAGGATTTGCAGAAACAGAAAGTACAAACAGTGTATCGTGAAGAGCTGAATAAATATTTAGGACATCATAGAGAAAACTGGAAGACGGAATTAGGCAATAAAAATGTAGAGGCTGCATGGATATAACTACGGGATAGCATCTTCAACAGTGCATCTGAAGTGTGCGATACTGCGGCTGCAGGAAAATAGACTGGGGATGCTTGGTGGAATGATGGAGTCCGCGTGGTTGTTAACTAGAAAATACAAGCGTACTCAAGAAAGCTGAATATTAATGGTCCTAGCGAAAAGTGGAATCGTATGGGATACGGGCAAAGTGAGAGTGTATGAGTTACGTTTTCAAGGAATTGTAAAGTCATGCTGTGGAGCATAACAACTGTGACACAGAAGAGGATACGTCAGACAATTTCGTTGTAGGTGGCGAAAGAAGAATCGATATCCGCGACATTATATCTTTAATTAGGAAACTAAAGAGTGGTAAGGCTGCTGGTGTGGATGATATCATCGCTGAAATACTTGAGAGCGGTGGCGGATATTTATTGGTGTGGGTGAGCGAATTTATAAATATGTATGCTGAGAATGGTGAAGCTCTAAATGATTGGAGAAAAGCGATTATCGCTTTCGATAAGGTGAATAGATCTAAACTTTGGTAAGTACTTAGAGAGTATGGATTGAGTGGTTAGCTTCTAAAAGCAATAAATGCAATATATAATGGTAGTAAAGCGAGTGTAAGAGTAAATGGACAACTGAGCGTTTGGTTTGATATTAAGGCAAGGCTGCGTTATGTCCTCCTGGATGTTCAATATACATATACATGAAGCAATGCCTAGGAATGGCACTGTCAGACGAAGAGGGTGTTGCAGAGAATGATGAGCAGACTGGAAACCAGTATGAAGGGTATGGGACTCAAGATTAACGTAAATAAAACAAAAATTATTGTGTTTGATAGAAGCGGTGAAAAGACAGTATGCAACATTGCTTTGAACGAAGAGAGGTTAAAACACGTTGATGGTTTCGTGTATCTTGGAGGTTCATTTGCTGCTAATGGGCAGATAGATGCAGAGATATCCAGACATATAAACGAGGGTAAAAAGGTTATCGGCAGCCTACGAGACATTGCTAGAAATGAGAATGTAACGAATAAAGCTGAATTTTTAATATATATATATAATTATGTGCTTGCACTCACTGTGCTGTCTGGTAGCGAGACCTGGACATATCAAGGAAAGGATAGGAGTAAAGTGAACGTGGATGGCATGCAATTCCTGCGGAATATGTGCAGTAAACCGCTAATGGACCAAGTCAGTAATGAGTGGGTTCTCAAAGAATGTGTTGTAGAAGAAACATTGATTGACAAGAGTGAAAGAAACTTGCGTAGATAGTTTGGTCATGCTGAGAGAATGAATGAAGAATGTTTAACGAGGCAAGTGTATTAGGATAAGGTGAATGGCAGCTTACCCAGAAGTAGACCGAAGAAAGAATGGATGGAATGTGTGAATGAGACTCAACGGCGAAGAGATATCAAGCCATAGAAACGCCAGAGCTTACATAAATAGGTGTGTGGATGTGAAGGAAGCAAAAGATGTATGCAAGGATAAGGATGTATGGGGGATAATTGTAAATGAGAGGAAGAAAAGTAACGCCTGAAACGAAAGAGTTTTTATACTAATCGACCCTCGTGGAGAGCATTGCTCAGTGAATGTGGTTGGGATAAACAGTATGAATCCTTTTATAGGTTTATCAGTCAGCTTGTATGTTTATGTGTAAATTTTGATGATGCTCTGTGAAGCTTTGCGCGTTAGCGTTGTGGTAAGGTTTGAGCTTCCCTTTCATGACTTTGACGGCTATGTTGGCGGTAGCATTGCTACCGACAGGGTTTCTCATGCTAAATAGGCGGAGAACGAAGAGGAAAGGGTATGAGAGGAACACCTAAACCCATAAAAATAGAGAATTTATTAAATAATGATAATAAGGATAAAATAATAATAATAATAATAAAAATAATGATGATGATGATAATAATAATGCGCATTGAAGAGTTTTTATTTATTTGAAAAAAATAAAATGGCTCAACAGAACAAATAATATATATCACATTTATTGTTCTTATGGTTATTTCTATATATTTATTCCTATATATTTCCAGAAATGCGACAGGCTGGTACAAAAAAGGCCTAAGTTCGAATTTCGTTTGGGGGAATGGCTCATTTCGTGAAGTTCTCAAAAAAATAACCACGTATTTTTTCTTTTTTCGATCGGACAGTATTAAAAGGTGCCACCTAGCTCGTCTATGTTCCCATAAGAATAAAATGTTGAAAACCCCAATTTATACAAAGATAAAACTGAAAGGTGCAGTTTTGAATAAAACGAGTGCAAATTACAGGGAAATCTCAAAATCACTTCCTCAAATTTGATATACGCATTGATTTTTGATTTTCCTCGTCCTACCCCCTTCCAGCATGCCCCAAAAATCACCCTCTGAACAAGGATCAAGTATTTTGCGGTAGATTGGTCGTAAATTTCACTTTTGTGTAATTTTTTTTTCACAGATCATTTTGATGGTCGAATTCAAAAGTTTCATGTATTTTTTTATGAATTATTAAGTGCATAAACATTTTTAATTTGATTAAACAATACTTGTTTACATTTTATTGCAAATTGTCGGCACCCTCACAACGAGATAAATTAATTAGGCAATATAAAAAGCATTAAGTTCGATTCAATTTGTTTTTGATTCTTCAAACAATTTTTCCTTGTTTGAATGTAACTTTTGACTGAAATTAGGCATGAAAATGTAGTTTTTGCAAATTTTTCATCAAAATCCACACAATTATGGTATATCTGGTATTTTTACCACTCATTCATAATTGTTTAAACGTATTCCATTTTTTCTAACATTTATTTATGGTAACTATACAATATTTGCGCCTTCTCTGAGTAACATGAACTGATTGGTTTAAATCAAAGATCAACACGACCAATTCAGTTTATTTTTAATCGTTTGAATAATTTCTCATTGTTGAAATGTAACTTTTGACTGGAATGATGCGAAAAAAAGTGCAATTCATTGCAAATTTTTCAACAAATTTCATTATCTCCTTTTATGTTGACTTTTTTCATTACTTATCTATAATTTTTGAAACAATTTTCATTCGTTTAAACCATTTTTTTGGACAAAATATTCAAAAAGTGTCATATAACATAATCTGACTATGAAAAGAACTTCAGGGTGTAAATGTTCTTGCTTTTTACGTCTGGAAAATAACAATTGAAATTTTTAAGGAATAAAAACCCTTATTTTTTCCGACTTCTTCTAGACTATTTACTTATTCTTGTACAAATTGATACGACGTTCCGGAATCGGACCGATTCCCTCATCAGGTTGTCTGTTATAAAAATGATGAAATTGAATATACATTATATTATATAAATATATTACAATTACTAATGATCAATGGAATGCAAAATTACAAAAACGAAAAATTTTTTTAAGACAAATGGAAATATGTTTTTAATATTATGAGGAATGCTCATTTTTTCAAAATAGAGGAAATGTAATTCATAATTTGAAAAATGAAATTAATACATATTAGAAAATGATGTCATATTATAAGAACTATTAAAATTACTGCTAAAATAGTGTAAATTCACCTTTTGTGAAGAAGATGTGTATGGATATCAGTTGATAATCAATTATGTAAATTTTAAAAATTTGTCAATTAATATTAAAATTAAAATTAAAATTATAGTGGAGGTGGAGTGTGCACCCTCCGTCTCCATCTTTAGGAATGAGCAATCGTTATAGTGATAAACATTAGTTCGTCGAATGATACCTTGGCCCATGCGTAGTAAACCTTCTGAAAGGTCATAAGCGTAGGAAACAGCAAAACTATATATAATTCTATGTGATGAAATAATAATAATTTTGTAACAATAAGATGATATAAAGGTCGAAGTAATATAAAAAATCGATGTGTTGTAAAATAATAGAAAAACGTAGAAAGATATACTCGAACGTGTTATAGAAGTGGACTTTAACATAAAGAATCGAGAATCAAATTGTGAGATTCATTAAATAAATCTAAGTCAGTAACGTTGGTTACATTGGTCTGAAGTATCTAGTTTATCTTTTCCTAATTTAATAAATTTATTTAACTTGGATTATATGAAGTTTATATAATTGATTATCAACTGATATCCATACACATCTTCTTCACAACAGGTAAATTTACACTATTTCAGCAGTAATTTTAATAGTTCTTATAACATAACATCATTTTCTAATACGTATTAATTTCATTTTTAAAATTATAAATTACATTTCCTACTATTTTCAAAAAAATGAGCATTCCTTAAAATATTAAAAACATATTTCAATTTGTCTTAAAATTTTTTGATTTTGTAATTTTTCATTCCATTGATCATTAGTAATTGTAACATATTTATATGATATAATGTATATTCAATTTCATCATTTTTATAACAGACAATCTGATGACGGAATTGGTCTGATTCCGAAACGTCGTATCAATTTATATAAGAATAAATAAATAGTCTGGATGATTCTTCGAGCGCGCTAGTAGTACGAGTCAATTATAGTGTCGCTAGGCATAGACTCACACCTCGCACTTATCTTTCTCGTGACGAAGTGAAAACATATTTTTCTATTGAATAAAATATCTCAGAATTTTCTAGAAGATTCTGGAGTATTCTATAAAACTTATTGAAAATTAGAAATACTTCATGATTTTCTAGAACACTTTTAAAAATTGACGTCCGTCACATATTTGGAATGGTTGTAGTACATGATATATCAGCGGGTATTATCAAATAGAACACGTACATGAGTGGTTTTTCAACAGTGACATTTGCCGGTATTTTCATTGCCATATTCATTATTGGCGCATCAAAATAATTTTTATTAATTCAATAATTTCTATCTTAAGGCCGATAATTGCATTTGTCAAATTTTTAGAGCGTTTCTATAATACTTCTAATAGAAAATATACTCGGAAATTACTGTGATATTTCTGAATCATACAGGTCTATTACTATTCCCAATATGAGCACATAAAACAATATAGAATCGCTTTTTTTATTCTTCCTTTTCCATATTATTGATAGTTGATTTCGATGAACATATGCCAAAATTCATACGACTCTTTTGGTATTAAAATGCTACGAAATTTTGCGAGATGTTAAGAAGTTTATACTCTACAATAGCTAGATAATTTTTTTAATTGGTGTGTCAAAATTCTGTGTATCTTTCCGATAGATTTTAGCATACAATGATACTATAAACTTCTGAAAAATGTATGCGTACTAGAAAATGTTTCTTTATCTCTTCTGGCGTCATGAAAGAGTTCCAGTATGCTCTTTATCGTTTTCACACTATACCATATATACATCAGGGCGGTTCTAAAATTGGAAAGTTTGAAGAATGCATTGTGCTCCTGGAAATTTCTGTTCTTTTTTTAAAAAAAGAAAATCCATAAACAAATTCAATTCAAACAGATAAAATCTTGCACTCCCGCATCGAGACGAAAGATTACATTTTAAATATCTTTGTTGTTTTCGTGGTTACGAACAAAGTGCCGAAGACAATATAAGCTTAATTTTTTATTGTAATTTTAAGGGTTGTGTATACTTTCATGCAGAAAAATTATTGACAAATTTTGTTACATAAACTACCTTCTTTTCTATTATTGACACTTTTAGTTTACTCATACTTCTGATTATTTTCGATATGAATTCATTGGTAACACATAAATTGTTTTCATGTTTATATATTTCTTATTTAAAGGTTTTTTCAAAATAAATGAAAAAGACTAAACAAACATTAAAACAATTTACATGGTACTATTGAATTCGTTTTAAAAATATCTAGAAGTGCAGGTGAACTGAAGGTCTCAATTATTAGGAGAAGTAAGTTATGTAAAAAAGCGAGTTAAAAATTTTTTCCTACAATGTACACACCATTATTGAAATCACAATAAAAAATTGGGCTGATATTTTCCTTAAAATTTTTTTGTCATACGAAAACGACGAAGATATTTAGTATTCGATCTTTGATTTTGATGCGGGATTGCAAGATTCCATCCGATTCGATTAAATTTTTCTAAGGATTTTTTTTTTAAAGAACGAGAATTTCCAAGAGCACTTGAATTTCTTAAATTTTGTGATTTTGGAACCACCCAAAATAAAGTTTCAATTAACAAAGTTTTGAAAATATTTCTTCATTTCAGATTTGAAATTCGAAGCTTCTACATTTTCTTACATCAGTATAAGTTACAAACTGTATCGCATTAAAGATAAAGCTCTTTAAGTACGCATACATTTTTTTATAGGTTTGAAGTCCTATTGTACACTAACTGTTATTGAAAACATGCATAGAACTTTGACACACTCATTGAAAGAATTATCAAGTTCACGACTTTGGCAGAGATTGAGAATTATAGAAATGCACATGAAGTACATATACATATAAATCATACATATAAATCATACATATAAATTTTATACATGCAAAAATAACTTTAGGATGTTAATTGTTCTTGATTTGACGTCTGGCAAAGAGCAAATTGGTATTCATAAAGTAAAAATTTATTTGTTCAGACTTCTTCCGGACTATTCGATTTAGAATTTGTACAACAACGTTTCGGAATCAGACCGACTCCCTCATCAGGTTGCCTACTGTGGAGTATAAATTTTTTAACATTTCGCAAAACTTTGTGGAATATAGAGAACAAGAAAGTTGTATGAAGGTTGGCATATGATTTTCGAAATAAACTATAGATGATATAAAAAAGGAAGAATATAAAAAGCGAACCTATATTATCTTGAGTGCTCATATTAGGAATAGTACTCGTAAGAGACCTGTATGATTTACAAACATCACAGTAATTCCCGATTATATCTTCCATTTGAAGATTAATAGAAACGCTCCAAAAATTTGACCGCTACATTCATCAGCCTCCTTAAAAAATTATCTGCATCGGATTCACAACTACCTTCACAATATTATATGTAGTTGTCAAATGCTTGCAGCGGTTTTATCCAACTTCAGATAAAAAATATTTCTCGAATTTACTGTGATGTTAACATTAAAATTTTATTATCAATTGTAAGAAAATATAAATAATAATAATGAAGCTCATTTTATGAGATGGAATATGTACCCTCCTTCTCCGTCTTATACTATAATCCAGTTTTACTCGAGATAATGTAGGATCCCTTTTTAAATTCTTCCTTTCCTATATTATTTGCAGTTGAGTTCAACAAACATATGACAACCTTCACACAACTATTTTCATTTCTAAATCGTGCCAAATTTCCTGAAATGTTGAATAGCTTATCCTCTACTATGAGCAATCTGATGAGGGAATCTGTCCGCTCTCAAAACTTTACTGTAAAAATTCTGAATAAAATAGTCTGGACGTAGCCGGAACAAATTAGGGTTTTCCACATAAATACTAAGTGCATACTTATAGTGTGCTATACTATAAGTATAGCACACTATAGTGTGCTTATACTATAAGTGCATTTCTTATAATTTTTAAATTTCGTGTATTGATGTATTTTGATGTGCTAATAACGAATATGGCAATGAAAATACCGGCAAATGTCAATGTCAAGAAGTTACTGAAGTTCGTATTTTACTTGCTAATACCCGCTGATATATTCCATAGCAAAACCAAATCGAATATTTGACGGACGTCAATTTTTAAAAGTGATTTAGAAACTTATGAAATATTCTTAAATATTATCACGTTATCTACAATGTTCCGAGAATCTCCTGAAAAATTCTAAAATATTTTATTCAATAGATTAATAAATTTCTGCTTCTTCACGAGAAAGATAAGTGCGAGGTGTAAGTCTTTGCCTTGCCACACCATAATTGACTCGTGCTACATCCCGCAGGTCAGTTATACATTTCTGCTATAGCCAGCCATATCCTCGTATCTATATTTCGATATCTATATAGAATTTCTAAAACATTCCAGCAAGCCGTGTGCAATAATTTATAATATTCTAAACAGTATCCCAAAATCTGACAGTCCTCTTATAATGATCTAGAATATTTTTTTCCATGCTATACTATTTGCGGTGGAAAAAATTTCCCAAAAGCTCCAGTTTAATTTTATAAATTTTATACAAATGTTTGAAACTTTAGTTTCTTAGCTTGACAGGTTTCACTCAGGGACTTAGGGCTGAGAATTCTCGTAATATTTATGAAGTAATGAATGGTCCTTTCTTTCAGGAGACTGCTGCTCTCCTCAGTACACAATGCAAACTGATCATAACTCCTTTAGTTCTGGCTTTGCTTTCATACTTTCCTTTGCGTGACCAACGATTGTTTTGTTTGGTTCTAGGCGATAAATGGAGACAGGGTGTCTGGAATGATAGAGCTGTAAATGATATCAGGGAAAAGCAATTGCATGATTTAGTGCGCGTAAGCAAGCTAGTTATTTTATGTGTACTAGAAACAAAGCAAAAGGGTTGTAAGATAAGAAAGATAGGAAATGAGCTAGAACTTTGGTCAAGGGTGGATAATGATTCACATAGTAGCCAAGGAGTCGGTCTGATTATAAATGAGAGAGGAAAACAGCATATCAAAAAGTATGAATGTGTACTTCCTAGATTATAATGGGTTTAAATGAAAGTTGATATCAGAAGACTGCATATTATAGCGTGATACGCTCCAGTTGATAGTGACAATAGTGATGTACAAATGATGTATGTAAATGATGATGCATGTAAATGATACCTTCTGAGACTTGATAAATGATAGTACATAGGTACTTGCGATCTTGGGAAAAAAATTATTCTACTCGGAGATGTGAATGCGTGGGTTGGTGTGCAACGCGAAGGTACTGAGAGAATCCTTGACCATTTCGTAAAAAACGAACAGTAGGAAGGAGAAATTGATTAGCTTATGCTGAGAAAAAGGTTTGTTGTAAATGTTTGGCTCAGGCATATAATGATCCACATGTATGCTTGGTGCAGAGGCGAAAGCAACAGTATGATTGACTTTGTTGCAGTGATGATAGACTGGGAGGGCTAGTGAGAGATACGAGAGTTATGAGAGGCTCTGGAAGTGGAACAGATCACTACCTCATAAATTCGAAAATAAACCTAGGTACAGCATGAAGGAGAAGAGATAATTATTACTGAGTCGGAGCAGACCCGAGTTGAAATAGAGAATGTGCAGAAGCGGTGGCGGATATTTGTATATGTGGCTAAGCGAATTTATGAATATTGTGCTGAGAACGGTGAAGTTCCGAATAATTGGAGAAAGGAAATTATCGTTTCGCTCTGCAAAGGAAATGATAATGAAGTTGACTGTAATAATTATAAAGCGATACGCCTAATAAGTACCGTGGGCAAAATATTTTTCAAAATACTTATTAGTAAGATCATGAGAATAACAAAAGAAATTATCTGGGAAGTCCAAAGTGGATTTATGCCAAGGAGATTATGTTTGAATCAGATATTTAGCTTGAGACTTGAGAGAGTATGGAGTGAATGGTTGGTTTCTAATATTAATATACGCAATATATAATATTCGTAAAGCGAGTGTAAGAGTAAATGGCCAATGTGCTAAGTGCTGATCTCTGAACAGTGAAAGTGCGTGGACTGGCACTTGCGGATGATGAGATTGTTACAGCAGAATCAGCTCATGATTCGCAAAGAATGACGAGCAGACCAGACACGAGCATTTCATTTATTTTTTATCACAATTTTTTAAAAACTATTTTTATTTATTTTTGTTCTTAATTCTAATTATTTCTTATTATAAAAATTATTGTGTTGGAAAGGAGGCTACTATTTTCTAACGTTGGTGGGCACTGAGGACGCGAAAAAAAATTAATTGTCGCACGAATTTGTTTCCTGAGCGATCCCTAGACACCCCTCCATTGACCGGTTTTTGCGAAATACGGCCAAACCGGAAAAATCTCAGCTTGCTGAGACAGATGGTGGCGGACGGGGTGTCATTTATTGACTTTCAGATTGAATCCAGAGGGCTCAGGAGGATAGTCAGGGCTCGCTCTCTTGGGGCAGGTAAGTATATCGAAGGAGTTGGATATCCTCATAGATTCAAATGTAATTTAATCAGAAGTTAGAGTGTCTCTTCTGAATGTTTTGGTTCGGTTAAGTGGTTTAAGTAGTCATGAAATTAAGTTTGCGTGCAGCAAAACTTTATCACCGCTCAAGATAGCCGACGGGAATAATTTTTTGAACATAATTACCTTGAAGTATAAGGTTCAACCTCTAATGTGAGCCATGCCAAAAGTTTCTAGAACGTCAGGCTTGTTACCTAAGTTGCTTTTGAAGAATGGCTGAAAGCGCTAATTTTTTCAAAAATATGACGTGATGGAGCGAATCTGACACCAGATTCGAATTCAGCGGCCCCAAAAACATATATGTATGGTGGTCTGGTACAGTCGTCATGCCACTTTCTTTTTTTTCTGTGCCTGTGTAAGTAATGCCTCCAAGTCAGCGACTGTATTTCAATTGTGTTATAGGGTTATTTGAAGCGTGGCAGTACAGAACTGTGTAAGCATAAAATGGAAATTTTTCACTAGGGTGAAGAAACATTTTGTCAAATCGGTATCACCGTTTAAAAATGAAACAAACGTTTACTTAAGAGCTGAATTGGTGCTGAATTGAGGCCAAAAAAGTTTGATTAGAAAAAGTTATCCAGGTTCAAAGGAATGGATGTGGAAGTTGACCACTAAAAGCCTAAAATCTGAGCAGACTCAGCTGCACAAGATTACGAAATAATATGTAATAATATTACAGATTACGAGAGTTGTACAATTTTCCAATGATACTGGATTATACTATAAAGTGGAAACAAAAATGGTTTGGTATTAATTATAATACAAAATGTGAGCAAGAAAAATAGTGCAACACATAGAAGTATTATAGTTGAGAGTTTTATTCCGTGGATTATATTCTCACATATATGTATTTCTCGTTGGAATGTGTCCACGCTATTACATATATTTTTATAAAATTCTTTATCACACGAACATGGTCCCTTACAAGTTATTTTGATATCTGAAATAGTTATCAGTATTCATTATAATGTACATAATTATATCTTTTTGAATTTCTGCTACTTCTGAACAAATGTTAAATGTCATGTCTGATATGTAAGTAAATGTTCAAAATTTAACGATTTTGCATCAAATTTCTTAAGGTCAAACAATTGCTATTTGAAAACGTTTGCGGTTGATAAACTTTAAATTTTAACCATTTACTGAGAGGCCCGTTTGTATAAGCAGTATTGTAAGATAATTAAAAAAGTAATTGTCTGAATATAAAAAATTACTCTCTATACAACTGACCTGAACTATGGCAATCACGGTGGCAGATTAATGCGTGTGCTTGTATGATTTTTACCAACAGTTCCGCAAACTTTTTAAAGTTTTTCCCAAAGATGCAGTTTCTCTTATAACGGAATTTTCAGTAACATTAAGCGGTCTAGTCTCTAGGGCTGGTATTTTGGGTTTTTCCGTGCTACTGGCCTCACTAGCATATAATTTTGGAAAAAATCATCGTTTTATAATATGGAAGAGGGCGTGCAAAATTTCCTTTGCTTACAGGGCAAGTGGAGAAGGTCATTCCTATTGGATCCACATCTTCATAACGCAAAGAGAACCGAGAATATAGTTGCAATAGCTTTGAAACAAAAAAAATATATATTCATTTAAACGCAATTAAATTACATTAAGAGAGTAGGAAAACGAGTTTCATTATAAAACCTTATACAATAATTAAAAATGAGAATAACGTACATGTTTCATAGTCTTATATAATAACCTATAATTATGCATGAAACAATTCCACAGAAAAAACGTCTTCAAACGTGATTAAAATCCATAAATTAGACTTTAACCCTTCAGTTGGAATAAAATGTGTTGCATGATTCATTTTATTTTTTCATCATATAATTTGAAGTTGAATGATCATCGAAATCATATAAAATCTCTTTTTACAGTTATCTGGAATTCATTATTATAACTCTTAATTAATTGGTTTATCCTGAGAACAAAACTATAATCTCAACTTAAAAATACTAAAGAGGGTTTTGCTACGTTATTTCTTGAAATTATTAATTATTTGCGGAAGCTACTTTTCGTGGTCATAGTATCAGTTCCTGAGTGGGTGCCGGACAAATTTCCACGGACAAACTTTGTACGTGCCATCTGTGCACGTACACTAAAGGAACACTCTCAAGGGGGGACGATGAAGGTTAGACTTGCACAAATGGGACAATATAAACTGTGCACATTAAAATTTGGGCGTAATCTTCCAACTGTGCACGCGCACAGATGGTACCCTTCCAACTGTGCGTATCTTGAATCAAACGATCAGATTTTTAACTTACTATTCCACTTGCACAGATGGTATACTCCCAACTGTGCACGAGTATGGATGGTACACTCTCAAATGTGCACATCTCAAATGTGCACTCTCAAATGTTCACAGATGGTCCTCTTCTAACTGTACATCTCTCAATCAACACAATTATATTTTAAACCTATTGGACCATGTGTACAAATGGTGTCCTTTCAACTGAGCACGTCTCAAATTATAGGATCAGATTTGTAGCTGACAAGTTCACGTGTGCAGTTGTGAGGGTACCATCTGTGCACGTCTAAGCTTCAACCTGCACAGATAGGCCGATAAGGTCATGGACATGCAAAGATAAGCACATGTAAATTTGCATCGTGAAAATACATGTCTTTCCCTTCCTGAGCAATGCCTTTCAATTTATAAAAATATTTCCCTGCCCACCTGATCACAAATTCGTATTTTCAATAGATAATTGCCTACTTAGTAAAAAAGCAGTTGTCATTCTCGTCACTGACAATCTGAATCAACTTAAAGACAAACTTTTTTCAATGAAGAATTGTATTTTCTGAGGAAAATTCGTGAAATTACTAGGTCTTTCTGAAAACTGAATATTGAGAGAATGCTGAGAGTCGTTGTTACAGTCTCTTTATAAAGAGTGTGCCAGACTCAAGTGTCCGAATTAATATGTCTGCATTAAATAAAAAAATTAATCGGAAATTCCTATTTAAAAAATTAGTTGGACTCCCGTGCGAGTCCAACTTCGTGTTAGTGACCATAGGTTTTCCTGTCAATATCCCCATCACGGCGCTCGCCTGCATGTGAAATACGGCGCGCCAGAATGGGGAGAGAGAGCGCATTAGTGCGGTCGAACCTCAAGTGATAAAAAAAAAACTTCACAATCACGGACAGAAAGGAGAAGTTTCATAATTTGACAAAAAAAACGGAACAACCTTTGCACGAATAGCTGGCACTAGTACCGGTACACCGGGAAAAATCTCCCATTTCAAAAATTACGATAGAGGTTTGCGCGACAAAAATATATAGACGGTTAACTCTGAGCGGGCTGCTTTTGTTACAACAACAAAAATCAATAACCAAAATGAAATTACTCTTCAATAATTTTTCGAAGTCATTTTTTAATTTCCCCTGTTCTACATAAGGTGATGTAATTATTTCGAAGAATAATAAGTACATACTAGTTTTTTTTATTAACGCAATTCTTGAAGAGATGGGTTTGGAACATCTTTAAGAAACGATCCCTACATGAATAGTTACGTAAGCCTAATTTCAGGGGTATCAGAAAATTTTTTTTTTCTACTTAGGGAGATCGACCAATTTTTCAAATTACCAGAGTTGTTGGTCCTAATGATTTTTCGATCATCTCAATGTACTAGGGGTTGATGTTCTATGTAACATCGTTAATCCTGAGATCCATACTTTTCATGTTGGTATCCAGTGTACTCATCATTCTCTGCAAATCGTCGGCTGATTCCGCTGTAACAATTTTATCGTCTGCAAACGCCAGTCCACGTACTTTCACTGTCCCGAGATCAACACCCTCTTCCTCTATGAGGGCCATTCTTAGACA
>JAUMHM010002419.1:0-18316 GCA_032362435.1 Melikaiella ostensackeni | reverse complement strand
GGAACCATCCGACCCATAGGTGGTTACAGCCAGGGGAGATTACATTTCGCACTTTCGCGAATTTTTAGATATAGAAACAAAATTTTTTTTAAGTATTACAAATGCCCCTAATGAAAGCCAACATACTGCATTGGAAACACCTAGACTCATCATATTAGCGTCTTCAATTAATAAAATATTTAGCGGTTACAAAAATGTGCATATTTGATGAGAATCACTCAATAGAAAAGTTTGTAAAAAAAACAGTGAACAAGCGAGTATAACGAGAATTGTAAATAGAAAAGATCGTAATGATAATATATTATACACGTGTATTTAATGCATGTCCATCAAATTTTCCTCCAAAATTTAGGAAAAAATATTTTTAAATAAAAATAAAATTATATTTATAATTTTATGTTTGCTATGAACGACATAATTTGATTTGAATAATTTTATTTACCCAATACTTTCCCAATTTACTTATATTTTATACATATATACCAATGTTTGTGCGCAGGGAGAGGTTGTGAAATACTTAGGCTGAAATTATAATTCATCCATATTTTTCTTTAACCATTTTCAAGTTTACAACACATTTTACTAGTCCTGAACTATTTCAAAACCTTAAAATTAGAAAAAATTTCATTCTTTGCTTTTACTTCACCTAAATTTGCCGCCTGTCTGAACCAATATGGCGAAACTGTGAGGATTGCTTCTGATTGGACGACTTTTTCTTACCTGCGCGTGGCTAGACCATGTATTTCTTGGATCATGCCTCAGTCTTTGTCCAACGTCTTTTGAGTTGACACGTTTTTCCCAATAAATAATAGTATACTGCGTATCCATTGTGTTGTTTCTTAATATCCTGACCCCTTCAAAGGGAAATTCTCTAGAAAACAGATGAATTTTCTACCCGAAAATATGAGTTTTCAACCAAAAAATTAATTTTCAACCAAATGAGATAGATCTTCAACTAATAGAATGAATTTTTAATAAAGTAGTTTAACTATCAACCAAGTAGTTTAATATTTAAATTTTCAATCAAAAAAATTAATTTACAACAACAAAAAAAAAGAACAAATTTTCAACAGAATAGTTAAATCTTATAAATCAATAAAATGAATTTTTACCAAAGTAGTTCAACTTTCAATCAAGTAGTCGAATTTCCAATAAAAAATGTAATACATAGTTGACTTTTCTACTAAAAACGATCAATTTTCAGCCAAAAATAGATCAGTTATATTTTCAGTTACAAAAATTAATTTCCAACAAAAAAAAAAAACGAATTTTCTAAAAAAAAATTAAGTCTTTAACCAAACAGTAAAATTTTTAACCAAAAGAGATGTATTCTGAACAAAAAATATAATAGTAGACTTTTCAATTGAAAAGAAATAACTTTCAAAGAAAAATAGTTGGATTTTCTTATTGGGTTCTATTGGTTTGTAAATTCATCTCGTTTGGTTGAAAATTCTACTGTTTGGTTGAAAATTCCATTCTTTTTTTGAAAATGCAACTATTTTGTCAAAAAGTGATATTTTTGGTAAAAAAAATTCAACTACTTGCTTAAAAGTTGAACTACTTTGTTAAAAATTCACTTTTTGGTTGAAGATTCATCTCTTTGGTTGAAAATTCGTCTCATATTTGGTTGAATGTTGAACTCTTTCTTTGAAAATGAACTTTTTTTATTCAACATTCATCATTTTACTTGAAACTTCATTTCTTTGGTGGTAAATTTAACTATTTTGTTGAAAATTTCTCTTTTTTTGTTGAGAATTAATTTTTTTCATCTGAGAATGTAACTATTCTATTTTTGGTTAAAAATTTATATTTTTAATTGAAATTTGATGTTTTCTTGTTGTACATTCATCTATTTGCTTGAAAATTCATCTTTTTTGGTAGAAAGTTAATCTTCTTGGTTGAAATTTCATCTTTTTCAGTTAAAAATGTAGCCGTGTGGTTGATAATTAATATTTTTTAGTCATCTCAACAATTTTTTTTTAATTAGTCTTTTGTGGTTAAACTGAAATATTTTTTATTTTAAATGAAAAACTTTTTTGGTTGAAATATCTACTATTAAATGTTTTGTTGAAAATTCATCATTTTGGTTGAAAAATTAACTACTTGGTTTAAAGATGAACCGCGTTGTAAAAATTAATTTTTTTTTTCGTTAGAAGATTTATGATTTTAGTTGAAAATTCAACTGTTTGTTTGCAAGTTAACTTTTTTGCTGAAAATTCATATTTTCCGATTGGAAATTTAACTGCTTAAACAAATTGTTATAAAATTAAACTTTTGGTTTAAAATGAACTTTTTTGTTCAAAACTCATATTCTTGGTAGAAAATCAATTCATGTTGGTAGAAAATTCAACTATTTGATTTAAAATTAAACTATTCATTTTAAAATTTAACTACTTTGGGAGAAAATAAAAAATTCGTCTATTTAGTTCAAAATTCACTTTTATGATGAAAATTGAAATGTTTTTTGGTTGAAATATCAATTATTACATTTTTCATTCAGAATTCGTCTTTATTGGTTGAAAATTCGTGTTTTAGCCTTGAAAATTCCACAATTTGGTTAAATTTTTTCTCGTTTCTTGAGAAAAAAAATCTTTCTTGGTTGAAAATTCAACTCTTTTGTCAGAAATTCATCTTTTTGATTTGAAAATTCATATTTTTGTTAGGAATAAAAATTTTTGGTTGAGAATTGATTTTTTTGGATGCAAATTCAATTATTTGGTTGAAAATTCAACAATTTCGTTAAAAGGTCATTCTTTTTGGTAGAAAGTTTGTCTTGTTAGGTTGAAAATTTGACTTCTTTGTTAAAAATCCGACTTTTTGGTTTGAAAATTCATTTTTTTGTTGGTTAAAAATGCGACTGTCTTGTAAAAAATTCGTCTTTAGGGTGGAAAACTCCACTATTTGGTTGAATTTTTCTTATTCTTGACAGAAGAATCATTCTTGGTTGAAAACTCAACTATTTTTTATTTAAAATACAATTCTTTTTTGGATGAAATATCAACTATTACATTTTCTATTGAGAATTTGTCTTTTTTTAGTGGAAATTCATCTATTTGGTCGAAAATTTAACTATTTGGTTAAAAATTCATTTATTTAATTTAAAAGTTCCACAGCTACATCGAAAGTGAAAATGCTTTTTGGTTGAAATATCAACTATTATAATTTTCATTCAAAACTCCTCTATTTTGATACAGAATTCGTCCTTTTGGCTAAAAAATTTAACAATTTCGTTGAATTTTTTTTCCTTTCTTCACTAGAAAAATCTTTCTTGGTTGAAAATGCAACACTTTCGTTCAAAATTTGTCTTTTTGGTTTGAAAAATCATCTTTTTTAATCAAAAATCCAACTGTTTGGTTGAAAATTTTACTATTTGGTTGAAAACTTACGTTTTTGTTAAAAATTAATGATGTCGTGCTCGAAATACAACCTGTTTTGTAGAAAATTTGTCTTTGCAGTTTGAAAATTCAACAACTTGGTTGAAAGTTGAACTTCTTTGTTAAAAATACATTTTTTTGGTTGAAGATTTATTTATGTGTTTGAAAATTTAACGCTTTGGTTGAAAAATTCGTTTTTTTAGGTTTGAAATTAACTTTTTTGTTAAAATTCATATTTTCCGGTTGGAAATTTAACTGCTTCATAGAAAACTAGTCTTTTTGACCTAAAATTAAACCAATTGGTAGAAAATTAAACTTTTTGGTTAAAAATTAACTTTTTTTGTTGAAAACTCATATTCTTGGTAGAAAATTCAACTATTTGGTTTAAAATTACCATCTTAGTTTCGTTCAAAATTTCATTGATAATAATTTTCGCATTTTGAAACTTTCAAAGTGAAAGTTTTCAAATGAAGCTTTTAACGGCACGTTGCTAAATCAATGTGTCAATAGTTCAGGAAATTTTTACCATTAGTTATTAATTAATTGAGAACTAGTTTAGAATAGTAATAAAACCATTAATTAATTCTAATTTAAATTTAATTAATCAAACAAATTATTTTTAATTTTTAATTATTATTTTTTATTTTGTTTCTTGATTTTATTTTAATATTTATTTATATTTATTTTGTTTTTGATTTTATTTTTTTCATTATTTTTAATTATTATTCGAACAAATTATCGAAAAATTGTGGTGAATTTGAAAGAGATCCTTTTTGGAAAAATATAGAATGTTCTTCTTTTGGTCGGAAAAGATTAAAGGGTCGTTTTGCTTTGAAATCCTTAAAGCAGGAAACTTACATGAGAATATAATAAGACTCGTATTTGCAATGAGTATTGACACTTGTTATGCAGAAATTACTCGGACGACGAACTCGGCTTTTTCTCAGAAAAGAGGTGTGGACCTCAGGATGAAAAAGGCGTAAAAGGACGAGAATGAAAAAAAAGTAAAACACGATTTGCAGGATAAATAGAGGGCGATTATAACATTTTTATTGCAATTTAATTCACACAATTCCTTATTTAATTTTTATATACTCCATTTTTATTTTTTATTTTATTTAATCTTGAACCATTTTTTATTTTTATTCCATTTTGTTTAGAAAAGGGCGAAAGATGTTTCAAATTTCGGACTTCACAACTCTTATATGCCGATCCACCCCCCCCCCTCCTCCCCACTTATAAGAAGCCAAAAAATCATTTTTAAGTAGAATTATTGTGGTTACTGTATTAAATTCAATTTAAAATGCTCTAAATTCCTAACGTTGGAAGTAAAAATATTGCAATTTTAACAAAATAAATGGATTTTTAACCAAATAGTTGAATTATGAACCAAATAGTTGAATTTTCAACCAAAAAGATGAATAAACTACCAAGAAGATTAATTTTCTACCGAAAAAAAACTTTTGACAATATACATGGATTTTCAACCAAAAAGATGAATTCTCTAACAAGAAAATTAATTTTCTCCTGACAAAGAACTTTTAACGAAAAACATGAATTTTTAACGAAATACTTGAATTTTCAACTAAAAACGATCAATTTTGCACCTGAATGGAATAGTAAAAATTTTCAGTTGAAAAAATTAGTTTTCAAATAAAGAGTAAAACGAATTTTTCAACAAGAAAGTGAACTTTCAATCAAGTAGTTGAAATTTCAACAAATTAGTTGAATCCTTAAGCCAAATGGGTCGATTTTTAACCAAGCAGTCCCATTTTCAAGCCACAAAGACGAATTTTCTACAAAACAGTTGAATTCTGAACACAAAAATATGAATTGCCAAAAAAAAGTTAATTTTTAACCAAATAGGAGAACTCTATACCAAAAAAGTTGGATTTTCAACCCAAGAAGACAAATTTTTAGCCATAAAAGATAACTTTCTAACAAAATTGTTGAATTTTCAACAAAATAATTAAATTTGTAATAAATAATTATGAATTCTCGACCAAACGATTGCATTTTGAAGCAAAAAAAGTGAAATTTCCAACAGAAAGACGAATTCTGAATAAAAAATGTAATAGTTGATATTTCAATCAAAAAAGATTTTAACTTTGAATAAAAAATAATTCAATCCAACCAGAATAGACGAATTTTCAACATAATGGTTGAATCCTCAACGAAAACAGATTAATTTTTCAGCCGAAAATATTAGTTTTCCTCAAGAAGATTAATTTTCTACAGAAAAGAAACTTTCAACAAAATACATGAATTCTTAACCAAGTAGTTGAATTTTCAACTAAAAACGATCAATTTCCCACCTGAATGGAATAGTCAAAAATTTCAGTTAAAAAATTAGTTCTCAACCTAAAAAAAAAAGAATTTTTCAGCAAAAAAATTAACTTTCAAACAAGTAGTTGAATTTTCAAGAAAATATGTAGCTGTAGCTGTAGCTACAAAACAGTTGAATTTTGAACACAAAAATAAGAATTTCCCCCAAAAAGTTAATTTTTAAACAAATAGTAGAACTTTATGCCAAAAAAGTTGAATTTTCAACCCAAGAAGACAAATTCTTAACCAAAAAGGATGACTTTCTAACAAAATTATTGAATTTTCAACAAAATAATTGATTTGCAATCAGAAAAGATGAATTCTCAACCAAATAGTTGCATTTTGAACCAAAAAAGATTTTCATTTTATATGAAGAATAGTGTAATTCAACCGAAATAGACAAATTTTCAACACAATAGTTGAATCCTCAATGAAAATAGATTAATTTTCAACCAAGCAGTCGCCTTTTTAACCAAAAAGATTAATTTTCCATCACGAAGATTAATTTTCTACCGAAAAAGAACTTTCAGCAAAATACAAGAATTTTCAACCAAGTAGTTGAATTTTTAACTAAAAAGGAACCCCTCTCTACCTAAATGGAATAGTGAAAATTCTCAGTTAAAAAATTAGTTTTCAACAAAAGGAAAAAACGAATTTTTTAACAAAAAGGTTAACTTCCAACTAAGTAGTTCAATTTTCAAAAAAATAATTGAATCCTCACGCAAAACAGATTACCTTTCAACTACTTTGTTGAAAGTTGATCTTTTGTAGCTAAAAATTTATATATTTCGTTAAAAATTCATCTCTTTGGTTTCAAATTAAACAATCTTGTTGAAAATTCGTCTTTTTTGGTTGAAATTTCATTTATTACATTTTTCATCGAGAATTCATCTTTTTGGATAAGAATTTTATTATTGCGTTGAAAATCAACTTTTTTGTTGAAAACTTGCGTTTTTGGCTTGAGATTTGAACAATCTGATTGATTTTATTTCCCTCTTGACTGAAAGTTCAACTATTTTGATGAAAATTATTTTTTTTGGTTGAATAAAACTGTTTTTGATTTAAAATTAAACTGTTTTTTGGTTGAAATACCAACTATTACATTTTTCGTCGAGGATTCATCTTTTTCCGTTAAAAATTAATTTTTTTTAATTAGAAATTTAACTATTCTATTTTTGGTAAAAAATTGGTCTTTTTAGATGAAAATTTATGTATTTTGTTTAAAATTCCTCTTTTTTTTGGTAAGAAATTATGTTCCGAACTGAAAATTTATCTCTTTGGTTTCAAATTTGACTATTTTGTTGGAAATTCTTTTTTTTTGGTTTAAATTTGAAATATTGCATTTTTCATTGAGAATTAAACTTTTTTGGATAGAAATTTCATTATTTGGTTGAAAATCTACATTTTTGTTGAAAATTAGCCTTTTTGGCATGAAACTTTAACAATCTGGTTGATCTTCTTTCTGTCTTGACTGCAAACTCGACTATTTTGTTGAAAAATTGTTTTTTGGTTGAATGTAACTGTTTATGATTTAAAATAAAAATATTTTTTGGTTGAAATATCAACTATTACATTTTTTGTTAAAAATTCATTTTGTTTCGTTCAAAACTTTAATCAATCTAAAGACTTCAATCAATCTAAAAACTTTAATCAATCTTTTTGGTTGAAAATTCATCTCTTTGGTTTCAAATTTACCTATTTTGTTGAAAATTTGTCTTTTCTGGTTGAAGATTCATTATTTTAGTTCAAAATTCATCTCTTTCGTTGAAAAATTAACTACTTTGTCAACATTTTTTTTGTTAAACATTTTCTTCTAAACGAAAATTTAACCAGTCCATTCTTGGCTTTAAATTTATATTGTTTAGTTAGAGATTCAAACATTCGGTTGGATATTTCTGTGTTTTATTTGAAAATTCATGTATTTTGTTGAAGATATGTCTGTTGTGATTGAATATTTATCCTTTTTAGTTGAAAATTTATGTATTTTGTTGAAAATTCAACGTCTTCTAAAACATTTTCCGTTGATCTTAGAATATTGTAAATGTTCTAGAAGTGGAAGATATATATATCTAAAATACAAAAGTAGCTAAAAAAGTAACGATAGTACTTTTTTCAGGAAATGCCACTAAGAAAAAGTTAAATTTTGAATCGGTAACGATAACGATAACCAGTTACTTTTTTCGTGATGTAACGGTAACGATAACTAGTTCCTTTTAAAAAGTTACTTACCCATCATTGTCTATAAGTCAATAAAAAATTCAACGACTTTGGGTATAGATGGTACGTGAAGGTATAAGATATCCACGTGAAGAAGATGGGGACCGGAAGTTAGTGTTTCTCAGTTACTTCCGGCAATGGGGCCAGACTGTAGGAAAACGATTCTAGTCTCGATTTAACAAAATTAATTTTTCAACAATTTTTTTTTCGAATTAAAAAAAAAGACTTACATAAATAATAAAAACTCAATTAAATAATTTAAATGAGGAAATAAATTATTATTTAGTAGAGAGTGGAAGAAATAAAATTTATTACAGTAAATTTTGTTTTTCAGATATTTTTTCCTCTGTCAATAAAAAATAAAATACCAAAGATGATAAAACCTCATTTGCAAATGCAGGATTTTCTCAGTCACAATTTCCTGTATTATTAGTGTGAATCGACCGGCGACAATCAGACGGCATTTTCAATTACATATTATGCGAATGAAACGATTTTCCTCATTGGTGCTGCGATATTTTGATTTATTTCGAAATAATAAATTTTTTTGATGTTTAAACATTTTAGACCTCAAAATGGAGAGTTAGGCCTGAGCTAGGGCGTTAAATGATTTGGTCGACGAAAAAGTGTAACGCATTGAGTTCTCTAGTTTTCATACCGGACGCTAGACGCAGGTTTAAACTGCGTTTATGACTATGTGCGATGAGAGGGGCAGAGACCGGATACTTGCTTCTCTCCACCCCTATCTACATCTCATCGCTTCATCTCATCGCTCCATCTTATCGCTCATCTCTTCGCTACATCTCATCCCTCCAACTCAGCTACGCATCTCCCGATATGCGTTCACTCATCTCTCTCTCATCGCTCCAACTGCACTTCGTGCGTCATGATGAAATAATATTTGAAATCTTTGTGAAACCGTTTGAAATCACAAAAGTTTTCTTTAAATCTTTGAATATTTTAAAATTTTTGTGAAATCTTTTGAAGTAACAAAAGATTTCTTGAGATTTTTGAAATCTTTCTTTGAAATCTTTCTGAAATCTTTGATATTTTTATGAATTCTTTGATATGTGTAAGATTTTAGATCAAGTTAACGTTTGTTTGAAATCTTTGACGTATTTTGCAATTGTGTGAATTCCTTGATTTATGTAAGCTTTTAGATTAATTCAACATTTATCGAAGACGTTTACATATGAATCTGTCTTGGGTCGTAGTTTAGGACGCGTGTATCATTATTTTTTAACTAAACTTTTATTATATTAAATTAAAGTAATTAGATATTACAAAAATATATTTTGCTTTATTAAATACAATTTTTTACCCTTCATTTCTTATTCAGTTTGAGAATTTTATTTTACTTTTAAATGATGCCTTTATACCGAAACAAAATAAAATAAATATTTATTTTGCATGAGGAATTATTATTAACCAGCATAACATGCGCGCTGCATAGCGCGCGTGAAACATTGCTTTAAATGTGAATTCCACCTAAAATTTTTAAAAAATTATGATTTAATTTCATTATTTATCAAATTCTCATGTGAAATTATGAAAATATAAAATTTTTGGCACCAAATTCGCTTTTTTCTTTGATCTCCAACGGTTGAATTTCCAACTGTTGAAAATCGAAGAAAATTGAGTTTCTAATAGCTAAATCATTATATAGAAAGCGATGCTTTATAAATACAAATGATAATAATAATCAGTATTGAAGTAAATAATAGAAATAGTAATATGTAAAAGATATTTATGTAAAATTTAATGTCGTTGTTGGTTGAAAGTTCAACTCTTGTTGAAAATTCGTCTCTTAGGTTTAGAACTTCGTATCTTTTGGTAGAAATTTCATTTTTCGGTCGAAAATGCAACTTTTCGGTATAAAATTAACCTTTTTTGGTTAACGAATCAAATGTTTTGTTTAAAAATAAACAAATTGGTTGAAAATAAACTTTTTTGGTAGAAATTATTATTTTGGAGTTGAAAATTCAACTGCTTTGTAGAAAATTTGTTGTTTTTTTTTTGGCTTGCAAATTCAACAATTCGGTTGAAATTTGTTTTCTTTCTAGACTGGAAAATCCTTCCCAGTTGAAAATTTTACTCTTCTGTTGAACATCCGTCTTTTTTGTTTGAAAATTTATTTCTTTTGGTAGAACTTATTTTATTTTTTGTAAAAAATACAACTTTCTGGTTGAAAATTAGTCTGTTTTGGTTGAGGATTCAGCTATTTTGTTGAAAATTTGTTTCATTGGTTGGAGATTCAAATATTTAGTTGAAAATTAGTTTATTTCTTGGTTTAAAATTCGTTTTTTCAACTAAAAATTCAACCATTTCATCTTTGGTTGAAAATTCATGTATTTTGTCAAAAATTGGTCTTTTTTTGTAGAAAATTAATCTTTTTGGTTAAAAATGAAACTGTTTGGTTTGAAAATCAATCTGTTTTGGTTGAGGGTTCAACTATTTTTGTAGAATTCATCTTTTTTGGTTGAATTTAACTGCTTTTTATTTTAAATTGAAGCCTGTTTCGATTGAAATATCAAAAATTAGATTTTGCGTTGAGAATTCATCTTTTTGGTTGAAATTTCAACTACTTGGTTAAAAGTTCTTTTTTTTTGGTTGGAAATCTATCTCTTTGGTTTTAAATTAATCTGTTTTGATTGAGAAATCAACTATTTTGTTGAAAATTAGTTTATTTCGTGGTTAAAAATTCATTTTTTCAGCAGAAAATTCAACTATTCCATTTTTGGTATAAAAATTAATCCCTTTTAGTTAAAAATTTAACTATTCGGTTGAAAATTCGTGTATTTTGTCAAAAATTCGTCTTCTTTGGTAGAAAATTAATTCTTTTCGCTAAAGATTCAACTATTTCGTTGAAAATGCATGTGTTTTGTTGAAAATTCTTCTTTTTGGTATAAAATTTATCCTCTTGGCTGAAAATTCAATTATTCCGTTAAAAATTTTTGTGTTTTGTTGAAAATTCGCCTTTTTGGTAGAAAGTTAACCTTTTTGTTTACAAATGAAACTATTTGGTTGAAAATCAATATGTTTTGGTTGAGGGTTCAACTATTTTTATCGAATTCATCTTTTTAAGTTGAATTTAACTGTTTTTTTATTTTAAATTAAACCCTGTTTTGATTGAAATATCAAAAATCACATTTTGCGTTGAGAATTCATCTTTTTGGTTGAAATTTGAACTAGTTGGTTGAAATTTCTTTTTTTTTGGTTGGAGATTTATATCTTTGCTTGAAAATTAATCTGTTTTGATTGAGGATTCAGCTATTTTGTTGAAAATTCGTTTCTTTGGTGAAGATTTGAAAATTTTGTTGAAAATTAGTTTTTTCTTGGTTGAAAATTCATTTTTTCTCAACTGAAAATTGAACTCTTCCATTTCTGGTTGAAAATTGATCTTTTTCAGATAAAAAATCAAGTATTCGGTTGAAAATTCATTTATTTTGTCGAAAATCCGTCTTTTTGGTGGAAAATTAATCTTCTTGAAGAAATTATATTTTTTTGGTTGAAAATTCAACTACTTGGTTGAACTCCTTTGTGAAAAATTAATTTTTTCATTTGAAGATTCATGATTTTAATTGAAGATTCAACTCCTTGGATAAAAAATTATCATTTTTAGTCGAAAATTCAACTATTTGGTTTAAAAATTCTTCTCTTTCGGTATAAAATCTTATTCTTTTGTTGACAATTGAGTTATTTTGTTGAAAATTCAACAATTTTGTTAGAAAGTCATCCTTTTTTGTGAAAAATTCATCTTTTTTGGCAGACACTTAATATTCTTTGGTAGAAAGTTAATCTTTCTGGTTGAAAGTGAAACTGTTTGGTTGGGAATCAATCTGTTTTGGTTGAGGGCTCAAATATTTTGTGCAGAATTAATCTTTTTCGGTTGAATTTAACTGTTTTTAATTTTTAATTAACGCCTGTTTTGACTGAGTTATCAAATATTACATTTTACGTTGAGAATGCATCTTTTTTGATAAAAAATTAATTTTCTTGATTGACAATTAACCTTTTTGGTTGAAAATTTAAATATTTGGTTATCCATTCAATTATGTCGTTACAAACTTAAAAAAAATTTCCAAAAGTTATCCTTCTTTGTTGAAAATTCCACTATTTTGTAGAAAATTAATCTTTTTGGGTTCGAAAGCCGACTATTCCATTTTTTTTGAAAATTTATCTTTTTTAATTAAAACTTCAACTATCTAGTTGGAAACTGAAATTTTTGTTAAAAATTCATAATTGTGGATTGAAAATTCAACTATTTTGTAGAAAACTGAATAATTTGGTAGACATTTTTTTCTTTCTTGAATCAAAATTCTTTCTTGGTTAAAAATTCAGCACTTTTGTTGAAAATTCGTCTATCTGGTTTGCAAATTCATCTCTCCTCTCAGGAATTTCAGCTTTTTGGTAAAAAATTAAAATGTTTCGTTGAAAATGAATCTGTTTTGGTTGAGGATTCAACTCTTTTTGAAAATTTGTCTTCTTAGGTTAAAAATTCAACTATTTGGTTGAAATGTAACATTTTTGTTGAAAATTCAACTGTTTTCTAAGAAATTAAACAATTTGGTTGACATTTTTTCTCTTTCTCGACTCGAAATTCTTGCTTGGTCAAAAATTCAACAATTTTGTTGAAAATTCGTCTATTTCGTTTGAAAGTTCATCTCTTATAGTAGAAATTTCATTTTTTTTTGGTGAAAAATGCAAGTGCTTTTTTTTGAAAATTCATCTTTTTGAGTAAAAAATTTAACTATTTGGTTGAAGAATAAAATTTGCGTTGAAATTTCATAACTTTGAGTTCAGAATTCAACTGTTTTTTAGAAACTTGATTAACGTGGTTGAAATTTTTGTTTCTCGACTAAAAAATCTCTCTTGGTTAAAATTTCAACCCTTTGTTGAAAATTGGTTTTTTTGGTTTGAAAATTAATGACATTTTAGTAACTCAAAGTAAGCTGAATAGTGTAAAAATGGTTGAAATTAAAGTTAAAGGTTTTTCTTTTGTTAGCAATAATGAAAGGAAAACTCGATTTTCTATAAATAAAACTGAATAAAAAGGTGCCTAATTTTCCTGTTATTGAGCTACCTATGACTGTGAAAATTAATTTTTTCCAATTAAATTTTTAATAAACAAATATTAAAACAAAAGAGATCAGAAACCCAGCAACTTCATATTGAACGGGCGAAAGGAAAACAGTAGGAAGCCACCTACTTTATTATTATAAATTTATCAAAAATTTATTCACTGGAAATTTAATTTTAAAAAATTATTTATTAATCAGTTATAAAATCGCCTTGGAAAAACATTGTAATAGTAATATCGGAGACTTACCATGACGCAGATGACGAAGACTTTAGAATTCATTTTTCCTGGAATCCGTGGATGCAAATGTTGTCTTAATAAAAAATTTCCAATTTGTTACGTCAATGTATCAATGTAGCAGCTCTCCAGAGCAAATCCGGAAGTCGTTTCGACGATCATGTCAATTTTTTGGACCTGCGAAAAATTTCTAATCAATTTCTAATTAATGCAAAATATTTTTAAAAAATTACGAAAAATTGAAAATTTTCTTAATCGTTTTATTTCATATTTTTCTTTTTTTATTAGAATCTGAAACACATGAAGGAAATCAAGAATAGAACCTGAATTAATTAGCAAAGCTTTAGAGGCTATAATTTAAAAAAGGCAACTGTAAATTGAAAGTGAGTTTTAAGACTGAAAAAGATAAAATTAAAAATTAATAAATGTCTAATCAGGAAGGTGTACTTTTTAAAGACACGAGTTAGCATTCCAAGGTGATAATCTTTGATGGAAATACCACCGCAGTGTCTAATTAATCGTCGCGAATGTTTATATTCACTCTTGAGACGATAGGCTTGAACCAAATGCCAGATACTGATAAAAAAGTGATTTTTTCCCTTATCAAATTTTTATTATTTTTTATTGTCACAGTTCATGTTTTTGAATTGATTTTTACCAGGCACCCATCTCGAATTTAATTAAGAAAGTGATTACGAAATCAATTACAAAATTAATTAAAAACATAATTATCATATTTGATTCCCTTATGAATTTTCAAATTTTATTATTTGATATGTGAATGAATTGATCGATCAAAGATAAAATTTTTGATCTGGATACATTAGACGATTTATAATAATTCCCATTCACTATGTCTAGATTGTAAATAATTAATTCAATAGATTGAAAATCAAATTTGAATTATCAAAAATATCCCATTCTGAGAGAAAATGTTATATATATTATTAAAGTTGTTTTGATTGGTTCAGAAAATGCGTTCATTTCCCATCTAATTACTTGTCGGATTTGAAAATCAAAGATTAAGAACAAAAAGTTTGATTTTGATTAGTTTTAAATAATTCAAGTATTTAGCTTTAACCATTTTCATCAGTTTATTTGTTCAGTTGTTAGTATTAAAAGTAATTTACTAATATACCTATTTACTTCTATATATTTACAAGAAAAAAATGATTTAAAAATCACATTAAATTATTTACAATTGTAAAAACAATTTTTTTTCATTTTTTTGAGAAGGTGTAACAATTTTTCGGAAAATAAAAAAAAATATTCTCGATTTTAGCCAGATTTTAATTTTTAAAAGTAGTTGAGGAAGGTGCAAGCCTAGCGGGCGTTAAAATCGCTCTAAAAAGAAACCAGATCATTTTTCTAGGATTTTATAAATATAGTGTAAAAAATAACTTTGATTTCCTTTCACAAATTCATTTTGTTTGTATAAAATTGAAGTTTTCAAAACATTGGAGACGCTATTATTTATATTTATATAGACTATTATTGTTTAATTTGTCTATTAAATAGATAACCAAATATATATCCAAACGTTGTTATAAGTTTTAGTTGTTATTTGTGTATAATAATTTTCAGGGACAAAATAATGAAAAAAAAAATTGATCGTAATTTTATAAGACTGAATCTTTACTTGTTTTTAGATATCATAAAAATCTGTAAAAGAATTCAAATTCAATTTCTACTTGGCTTTAGAGAGCAACTGTATTATCTGTTAATTGTTTTTTAAAAATATTTCGCTAAAAATTCAAACAAATTGTTGTAAAAAATTACATGAACAATTATATAAAAAATACTTGCTTATAAAGATCAACAGCGGAAGAAAATTTTTTCTTCAATGAAAAAGTTTAAGTTTTGCGTGCGAATAACTTTCATAACAGGAAATGACTGAATATTAAAAATGACTATTATTGCAAAAAATTTAATTTCATTTCCTGTCGGAAAGAACTCTTTTCTACTAAATCATGTGCCATAGATCTGAATAGTAATATCTGAACAGGAAAATATTTCACTAACTTAAAATTGTTATTAATGAAAACAAATATTATAAACAAAGTCAGAAATCAGCCTCTGTCCCTATAAAAAGAATGATTTTTCTACTAGATCACGTAGTAGACAGATGGATAGAATTATTCATTGAGAAAATTGTGTCAACCAATAGCTGTCAATTATTATTATTATTATTACAATTTTTTAAATTATCAGCTATCATAGTCAGGGACGGCGCAGCACTATGCGTTAAGAATTAGAACTTAATATAATAATAAACTCCTGAGCATTGAAATTATTATTTTTCATTTTTACCTACATTACTTGCAAAAAATTTCTTGTATTGTAGAATTACATTACAACAAATAAATTAGTTATAAGCCTGAAAAAGGAATCTTACAACTGAAAATATTCTCGAATCAAATTGCTCTGCGTCTTAGGAACTTTAAAGTTTAAAATTAATTGCAATTAATTATTCCTGAAAATTGTACTGCCGTCAAATGGAGTAATTATAGATCAAGGCGTAGAATTTTTTCAAAATGGGATTTCACCGTATATCCTAAGAATATTGTTTATTTAATGTTCAAAAAGTGTTATTACAAAACGAAATAGATCACAAAGTTATAGAGCATAAACGTTGACCATATTAACCCCAAATAACCCATAATTACCCCGGTTGACGGTATATCAAAAAAGTTTCCAATGAAAATAAAAAATTATATATTGAATAAATTGTGTAAATAATTACAAGTAATTATAAATTACCAAAGCGTGAATGAAATTGTTTCGGAAGTTGTAGAGTTATAAAATGATAAATATTGATTTCCTGTAGAAAATTATAAAAATTTTGTACTCACTTTTTGATTTTGAAAAAGAATCAAGTCGATACATTTAGAAAAAATCTTCCTTTTTTTTTTTAATTCAATTTTTTTCCTATTCTATTCCACAAGAACGAAATTATCGAAATTGCACTTGCACTTTCACAATGATAATTAAATTCTTAGAAGATGGTCACTAATGATACAGAACTCTTTATTATTTTATTTTTCTGCAATAAAAATTGCTTGAGGCTAGGTGATTAGGAACATTAGGACAAAAATAATTATTTCTGAACGCTTAGCGCGTCGAGACACGTCGAGAATCTATCGGTTACTGATTGACGAAAGAGTAAAGACAGATCGCCGGTGTACCGGTGAAAGAATAAGAGCGAGACAGAAAATGCAAGAGAAAATAAGAGAGACAGAATTTGTGCAACTGAGAAAGAGAAAGTTCATTGAACAAAGTTTCGTTCAGTAAATTAGTCACTTTTTAGTTGCGAATTTCTCTTTCTTTCATTGTAAATTTTTACTGAATACATACATATTTTTTAATTAAAAAATTATTATTATTTAATTTTACTACTGTAAAATTTATAATGATAGAATTTACAACGGTGTATAATTTATCGAAATATACAATTTTGATTTGCAAAATTTTACGTTTTTGGAATTATTTAAATGAAAGAAAATTGGAGACAGTTATATCAAATAAGATTTTAATTGAAAAATTATTATTATTAAATTATTCATCTCTCTATTGTACAAATTATATTACGTCGATAACGATGATTATAAATCCGTTATTCTGAAGTACGTTGATGGAAAAAATGGCTTCGTGGTCAGGTAAAAAAAAGAACTAAATATACAATCTTCTTGGTAAACGTTTTATTTAATTCCATTTCATTTGATTGCACAAATTAACGTTTTTGAAATTGTTTTAATGAAAGGAGAAAATTAGAGATAGTTATATCAAAAAAAATTATTATTAATTTATTATACATCTCTTTATTGTACAAATTACATAGTGTCGATAAAGATGATTATAAATCCGTTATTCTAAAGCATATTAATGCAAAAATTGCCTTCGGAGTCAGGTAAAAAAAACTAAATATTCTATCTTTCTTGACAAATGTTTCATTTACTTCCATTTCATTTAATTGCACAATTTTACGATTTTGGAATTATTGAAATGAAAGAAGAAAATTGGAGGCAGCTATATCAAATAAAATTGTTAAAAAAAATTATTATTAATAAATGATTCATCTGTTTATTATACAAATTATATCGCGTCAATAACGATGATTATGAATCCGTCATTCTGAAGTACGTTGATGGAAAAAATGGCTTCGCGGTCAGGTAAATAAAAAAGAACTAAATGTTCATTCTTTTCTGGCAAGATTTTCATTTCATTTTATTTCATGGCATTGCACAATTTCACGTTTTCGAAATTATTGAAATAAAAGAAGAAAATTGGAGACAGTTATATCAATTAGAATTATCATGAGAAAAATTATTACTATTATATTACACATCTGTTTATTGTACAAATTATATTGCGTCGATAACGATGATTATAAATCCATTATTCTAAAGTACGTTGATGGAAAAAGTGGCTTCGCGGTCAGGTAAAAAAAACAACTAAATGTTCCTTTCATGTTTATTTCATTTGATTGCATTGCACAATTTTACGCTTTTAGAATCATTTGAATGAAAGAAAAGAATGGGACAAATAATTAATAAAAAAACGATTAAAAAATCATTTTGATGATTTACGATTGGTCCTATAAAGAAATGTTTAACGGCAATTTTATTTGACTTTTGAAAAGCACAAATTGTACTCTTTTGACTTTTTTTCTTTTCTCGCGTCGTTTGGCTCAAAAATAAGAATTAGAATATTCCTGTATCATTTTCCATACTCAAAAAACAAACTATGCCTCCTGCCAAAAAATGTTCGAAAAAAAGCTTATGAGTCTTCGTAAAAGCAAAAATTTCGCTATTTTAACTTTTTTCGTATCTCGCGTTATTTGGCTCAAAATTTGAGTTTTCTATTTTTTAAGAAAACTCAAAAAATTGTTATGTTAATCTTGTAAGGTTGTCAAAAAGCAATGTTTCTCTCCTCTTGATTTTTTTTCATATCGCGCATTGTGTGGCGTGAAATTTTCATTTTCGTTTTTTTTTTAATTCTGAAAATGCTATAACTATCATCATTTTTTTATTGAAAAATGTTATGAGGATAAATTGTTAGACTTTCTGAGTACTACAAATAGCCG
>JAUMHM010002408.1:0-18317 GCA_032362435.1 Melikaiella ostensackeni | reverse complement strand
AAATTAAATAGTTTAGTTACAGGCTCCGATTGCGGATAGGAATCGGAATTTTTCTTCCTCCTTCTTTTATCCACCTCCCTGCGTTTTTATGTATGCTTCTCGCTTTAGATACTTGTCACCTCACTTCGCAGTTCGCCTGCCGCTGGCACAGTACGAAGGGACGTTCAAAATGTCGCTTCTCATATTAATTTATGTATAATACTGTGCTTAACGCGCAAGCGAAGTTTGACAAAATGATGTTCTCTCCGAAATTTTACAACCTATCTACAAAACTGATTCATACAAAAATTTTTAAAACCAATTTCTTTAACTTTTAATTGAAGAAAATTTTTACTTGCAGCTGCTCCGATTTCACAGTTACTTTTAATGAACACACAGGTATGTTCACATTCCTAATTTTAAATCAGTTTCATTGTCACCACTTTTGATTTTGTTAAAGAATTAGAAAGTATTATAAACATATTTTTATACATTATTTTGACTGTTACTCCGTAATTTCTTAGGTTATGTTGTCAACCATTTCTGTATTTTGAGGAGAACTACCGAAGCGTAGTCGAAACTTTGAACATTCACATGACTTGAGGGACCTCTCAATCGTTTTTAATTAATTTGACCAGTAGTCAGCAAAACTACCAAACTTTTTTTTATTAATACTACCCTGGTCGACATAAGTTAACAACAATTATTACATATTTGTTTTTGTATTCAAATTAAGTTATTTCACAGTCACTACTTGTTCAGAAAATATTCACTCATCGTCTACTATGGCGACTTCTGGTATGCAAAATGTATTGCTGTCATTATGAAAATCATCATTAATGAATTTTTCAAACAATATATGGTAGAATATCGGTTGTTGGACTTATTATCGGAAAGAGGGAGGATTCTATATTCAGTTTCATCCTGTTTTGAAGTATTGACAAAGTAAATTATATTGAAAAATCGTATAGAAAGTTATTTGTTAGTGGTTATCTCGAACCTCAAAAAGTAAACAAGTACCAAAATACCAAAAAATATAAGTTCAACCTTTTTCTTTACATTCTCGTTTCAAAATGATAATTGTGAATATCAGTACAAATAAAGTCTTATTTAATATGTAGATTTGAGGTCGATATTTATATTTCTTAAATATTATCGTCAGAGTGTTGAAAATCGAATTTTTCCCACACTCCATAACTTCAAATCACCAAATTTCACAAATTTCACATTTGTTTACTTTTTGAAATTCTAAATAACCTCCATCAAATAGCTTTTTGTTGATTTTTTAAATAATATAACTTACTTTGCCATTACTTAAAAACAACAAGTTTTTAAGAATAAATCAAACCTGATATTGTGTCATATTTTAGCTCTCAAATTCTTTAATTATGGTTTTTATAAGGGCAGTAACCCATTTGGCATACCCAGTATTCGCAATAGCAGACCATAAGGTATCTTTTCCAAACGAGTAGTGATTGCTAAATACCTTAATGGCGTGAAGTATACAAGTTTTAAATTTCAAATCAAATTTTGAATTTTTGAAAATTTTGCTAAACTATTTGTTACCTCACTCCCTCTTGTGACAATTGGTAAAACTTTGGTGAACCCCCTTCCAAAAAAAGTAATGTTATACTGAAGCTGACCCTCCCCCCCCCCCCCCAATGTTTTTAAATACGCAATATAAATTTAATGTTATATAATCGTAAATCGAATAATGAATAATGAGTTAAAAGTATTTGATACTAGTATGAAAATATTGGTTGCCCTTGCATTCCTCGTGCGATCCCCGTGCGTTCTAAACAAAGTTCTCTTGACCAGAGAAATAGTTTGTCCCGCATAAAGCTTAAAATATTTCTTGAACATTCAAGTACAAATTCAGCAAAAAAATTGAGCAAAGAGTGAGGCTCTCTTGACTTCTTTCATATCTCGCATCGTTTTTGAGAAAAACTGGATGTTCCGATTTTTCAACTTTAAAAATGGATGTTTTCAGAAACGGCTCGGGAAAAGATTAAATTTTTCATTGGAAAATAGTTGGTAGAGATCCCAGACACAAAATCAAGAAAACATTCTTCATCTTTGGGTTGGAATCATTTCAACCGAACCTTGCACAGGTTGTAATTAAATGATGCTCGCACAATTCCAAAAATTTCAAAAACTAAATTTCAGAGAATAAAATTTTTGAATTGAAAAAAATGTCTTGTAATAGATTTTTCGTGGTTGTGAGAAATACTTGTATGGCATCCTGAAGCCATATCCAATAAATATAATCGATTTTTAAGAACCTTTCGGTTGAATTTGGTTGAGTCCCAACGTAATGTAATTATGTTATTTTGGTTGTTTCTTTCAAAAATATCAATTAAAAATGTGTGGATTTTTTTGTGTGTGGATATTTTTCTGTAGTAAAATAAATATATCCCACTGGTATTATTATTATTTTTATAATAATAAAAAAGTTGTTATAAAATATATTAAGAACACTACAGCTCAATCTATCGTGTTTAATTTGGAAATTACGGTTTTTCTTGTACAAATATCTCGTACGAAAAGCATTCAAGAGAACAAAATTCAAGAATCTCGTCAAGGTTGACCGTTTTGTTCAAAATTTCGATCGAATAAAACGAGACGCTTTTAGAGTATCGTGTTGCGAACCGATATTGAGTAAATTCTTGACCGATTCTCGTATCGTCTGGCTTGAATGTAGCACTACAGTAATACCGATATATGGTAGATAGGCGGTTAGGTCATTGGTTTCTACCTGAAGTGAAAGTCAATATTGAAAAACGTTTTAAAATGTTTAAAGTGGTGCTTTATCTTTTTTTTTTTACTTTGATCTAAGATTCAATTTCCCGTGAATGACTTACTTCAACAAAAAATATCATAGATAGCTTTCAAAACGAAGTAACAATATGTAATGAGTTATTCAATATCGTTCTCGCTACACTTGAATCAGTGACACTTTACTGATTCCCAGTCGAATTTCGCTGATTCACAGTGACTTACTAACACTTTTTCAACCAGTGAAAATCCACTGGTAACCAGTGAAAAACCACTGCAATTTGCAGTCACTACACTAAAACGTCAGAGAATTTTAGTGACTTTTCACTGATTGCCAGTGGATTTTCACTGATTGAAATTTTGAAAAAATAGTCATTGGGAATCAGTGAAATTCTCTTCTATGGAAACAATTATGTCGTAGGTAATTAGAAAAATTGAGGGATTTACATCAATATACATTAGAATAGTATAATTTGAAAGATCTGTTACGGAGCAATTTGCAAACTTTGATAATAAATGAACTTGGTTTACTTAACAATTTTTATTATATATTTTTAATTAATTTCATAAGCGAAATTCTTTTAAAATGTCCCAAATTCTATAAATTTCATTAAAATCTTTGGGAATACCTTAAATCATTTAAAAATCCCTTCAAATCTTTGGAATCTCTCAATTATTGTGAATAGATTCTTTGAAATCCACTAAAAAATTATGAAATTCCTTAAAATCCTATGAAATTACATTAAATCTGATGATATTGCTCGAGAACCCTTGAAATATTCGAAATCCTATGAAATTCTCTGGGATCTTAGGAAATTCATTGAAATACCTTATTGAGATCCTTTAAAATAACTTAGATTTAGTAAAATCCTCGGAGATCTCATGGAAATATTTGAAATCCTTTGAAATTTCTTAGAAATCCTTTCAAATATTGGTAAATCTTGGAAATCCTACAAAACCCCTTGCAATCTTTTAAAATGTCCAAAAATCTCAATCCGTTGAAATTTCTTAAAATTTCTGTGAAATATTTGGAAATCTTAAAAATCATATAAAATCCTCTCAAATATTCCAAAATTCAAAAAAAATTCTAATCCTGCCTGGAGTTTTTGAAATCCTGTGAAATTACCTGAAATATTTTAAAATCTCTTCAAATCTTCAAAATTCTATAAAGTCCCTTTATACTTGTGAATTTATTTTCAGTTTATAAGAATATTATATAAAGTTCAAAAATTTTTATATTTATTAAAAATTGATGTCCCTTGAAAATCACTTGAAATCTCATAAAAGTCCTTTGAAATCTTTGAAATTTTATTTAGTCCCTTGAAATCATTTGAAATACCCTCAAAATTTTTTAAACCTATAAAATCATTCAAAATCCTTATGACGTTTACGAAATCTTTTGCGAGCCCACAATTTTTGTTTATCCTTTGAAATTCCTTGAAATCCTTAAAATAATATCAAATCCATTGATCAAATCCTGTGAAATTCCTCAAGCTGCCATCAAATCTTTTTAAAATCCCGTAAAAGGTTTGAGACCTTTGAACCTTTCTTAAAATCATTAGAATCTCATATGAATTCATATGAAAGCTGTTGGAATACTTGGTTGTACTCTCAAATCCTTAAAAATCTGTTGAAATTCTTTCAATTCCCTGAAAACTGTCAAATATTTAAGAATCTTCTGATCTCTTTCAAAGAAATTTCGTAGAACCGCTTTTATATGACCGGTCTACAAATTTTTTAGCAGTCTGGCTGTTGAATTCTAGTCCGGTTCTGATTCTAAGTTTAAATGTCAGCTATTTCTAAATACCTAACATGCTTCAGTCATTTGAAGAAATGACCTGAAAGTGTTCTTAATTCCTGACTAAACCAGGAATTCAGAGAAAAGGTAACGTAACGTTTTTAGCCGAAACCCTAGTTTTTCCAAGTATCTACGACGTAAATATTGTAACGTGGCAAAATTTTAACCAGTCAGTTCGCTATTTTATTTTATTTAATTGCCGAAATGCGTTCCTTTCCGGAGCGTAGCACGACACTCCAAGGTCATATTTTAGGTTAATTTTAAGAATTTGAGGGTTTATGCGTTTGTTGTGTATTTTTGTTTATGACCTTGGTTGCCTCCAGAGCCAGGGATGACTCCAGGTCATTTTCCCTAGGCTTTGGGAGGGAACTTAGTCGCCTTAGAGCGATACCTTGGTCTGCAACAGTAATCCTTTATGAGGAAGAAAGTCTTTTCACATCCCCTGAAAAGGCCCTAGTCGCTACGGCACTGGACGAGATATCAGCCTACTTCAAGACTCCCGCGATGGGATGAGAATTAGGTCTGATTGTTCTAGATTTGTTGCGGTATAGTTGCCAGTGCCAGTTACCGGAAATGCTTTGAATGTATTCTTTAGAAATTTTGAATTAGTTACAGGCTTCAATTAAGCCGCCCCTGCCCCTTCTCTCATTTTGGCGGCACGGAAGAGAGCGAGACGAGCGGAGCACCACCAACCATAGAACAGCGCCGAGCAAGCAGCCAATCAGCGCCGACCTGCGGAAACTCTCAACAAGCGGGCGAGATGACGCGCTTGGCAGCCGACGAACCACAATCTCTTTCGTTCAGCAGCTATGTAACGGGACGGGATTGCAGCGATCTTCGCTCTTTTCTGCTTAAAAATAATTCTTTAGTTAAAGTCATTAATCGTTGAAATCTGTGTGTTTACAACTCAAAGTTGAGGTAAGGTCAGCTTTTTCGTCATCCGTGAAGTTTTTGATTTCTCGCGAATTCCTCTTGTTCGTAGTTTGAGAGATTTTGAAGTATCATGTTTCCAGCTAGTTTTGAGTATAACACGTGGGGCCTCTCGAGTCTCCAAGGCTATTCGCATTTTGAGTTAAATTTTTGTAATATTCAGTGGAAAAATCAATTCTGTCAGCCCAACTATTTTGCTTCCGTGATTATGTCAGCTCTAACAGTAATTCTCTGATGTTAGTTCGTCGCCACAATATCGCTGTATTTACCAACGCCATGTTGGCTAGAGTGTATCGAAAATTCAGTTTTTCATGTTTTGGATGATGGTGGTGCGGAAAAGTTGCGAAACCATGCCAAAAGAAATTACAAGAATTTTCAGTTCGATCGGATAATATTTACCATGCCCGCAGAGCCCTTGAAATTTAGAAATTTTCATGAAAATTGGTGACTGAGAAATAGTGCGGTGGAGGTCGGGTGGGGGCTGGGGACCCCCCCAACCCGGCTGTGCAGCTCTTCGCCCGTTTTCCGGAGGATGAAAACGCCTCAAAACCCACCATGAGAAGGTGGCTGCACGTCGGGTTCCGCCCTCTTCCATTCCAATCGACCAACCATAAATGGAAGGACTCTTTCACTCCGAAGAGTCAGATTCCGAGTCGACGCTTAATGCGACGAGAAAATCTTTCTTTGTATTGAACTTAGGCATAATTTTTCTTGACCTGAGTGTGGACTTAATGTATTCTTAATGATTCTGCACTACACACGTTTCTTGTGGCTTGGGTCACAAGTTTTACTGTTCTTTCCACCGCCTGTGTATGACAAGGAAAGTCTCCCGCCAAAGTCATGACCTCAGAACAGTCTTCAACACACGACTGAATTGCTTCGTCTGCTATTCCACTCAAAATTGGGGGATCAGAGGGTTCATCTTTGGGCCAATTCACCATTTCCGTGTACTGTGTTGCTTTAAAATTTCGTACAGGAACATGGAAAATGCGTGGGCCTGTGTCTCCGACCTCGCCGTCTGCAGCTGTAGCCTGCTGCCTCTTTGACAGAATTGTTTGAATTTCCATTTTTCTAAATTCCCGTCTTTCGTCGGCCAATATGGACAGAAGAACACTTTCTTGGTGCGCAAAGTACGCATTATTGCTGATGTCCGGGTCGACAAAATCACGGTGTTCCTTAGGCAAAAACCTTGATCTCTCCACTATTTCAAAAAGCAACTTGCTGCCATTGACAACAGAGTGCTTGATCTTGATAGCAAATCATGACGGGACGTAAACTTTCAAGAAAAAACTAACTAAAGCTTTCAGATTAGCGGATGGCCTGGCTGTTGCAACGTAAAGACGAAGTATCCTGTTGGCTGCAGTTAGCCACCTTGAGTGTGCAAGAGGACCGGGGTCTTGCCTCGCTAGGTCCTCAGAACACACTCCTGACTGAATGGCCATGGAAATGAAATACAGGTACTTCTGATCCTTACTCAGCTCTGCAACATCTACATCCGGCAAATCCAAATCCAATTTCTTGGAGCTGCATATAGGGAGGCTTTCACATTTCTCTAGCTGTTTGCCTATTGTGCCACAAAAAGTATTAGGACCACTGGTGGTACCACCAAGAGACTGCATAAGGTGCCCAAGAGGCAACTCATTAAAATGGAGGAGACAAACAATCCATTTCAATGGATGTTTTAGTTCCTTCTCCAACAAACGCATTACACCACCCTTGTGTCCGGTGTTTACGTTAGTTCCATCGCAACCAACAGCAACAAGAAATTATCTGGCATCATTTTTATCTAAAAAGTTGGGGATGCATTTTGAAAAATCAATTGCTGTGCCCGAAGCTGCAGTAGCGTGGCCAATATAACACGAGCCTGGCTCTTGCACGAGTGACATGTGCTCCTCGGTGTGGATGCGCCGGTAGTATTTTGCCCCTTCTTTTACTTGCACACTAGTTTTATCCTTACGGCCGTCAAAGTAAAGACCGCAAAGTGGGTTTTTGGTGAAGACGGGGGGCAGAGGATACATGACTAGCACGAACTACTGTTTTGTCTCTTTGAATTTTGAATTTATCTATCACAAATGAGTTATCTATGCTACTGATAAGACCAACATCTGTAAGAACTGCTGAGGCTATGGCAGCTGTTTGTCCGAAGCTCAAGCCATACCCATCACTTACTAGAGCAGTATTGAGCAGTGCAGATTTATTTTGTGAAGTTCCTGGGTTATTTCCTTTAATTTTGATTTTGAACTCCTCGTCCGAACCAGAGTCTCTCACACTTTCTATCTGTATTTCAGGGGCGGTGGATGGACCAGCAACACCAAAATTTGCCGATTTTGGTTGCAGCACCGCTGACTTCCTAGACTCCCTTTTTCCCAGGACTGCAGTTACTTTCTTATCGACTTAACCTATAACCATCTGTCGAGAGGTCCTTTGGTCTGAGAGAAAGAATTTCTCAATTGCCGGAATTTTCTTTGACTTATCAGGACAGTGGCAGATACTTCCCACCAGATTAGCTGGTTCGATAGGGCATTCACAAAAAGCCACGTCGAAAACTACATCAGACTTTTCAACAAATTTTTCAACGGCCCCTTTTAAACCGCGACTGTCTTTCCTAGACTCATTCTGGTATGACTCAAGGAGGTTTAGGTGTTCTTTATGAGAAAAAAAATAATTCTATCAGTGATTGTGTTTTGGCCCGCAGCAGGTATTGATGCCTTTTCATACAGGGTCAAAACTTGAGTCGCAACAACCTTAGCTACGTCTAGGAAAGGGGCTTTAGGAGACAGTTCTCTCACATGCGTGTTATTGAACTTTTTGTCAAAACAGGCCAGAAGGACATCCTTCAACGTTGGCAGTTGACTCTCCGGCAAACTCCGTGGAGTGCCAAGTATAAGGCAGGTAAAAGAAGTTTGTGTGGGTGGCATTTTGCTGGCCAGGAGCCACAGGCTAAGGAAAACCTTCAATCAAGTCTAGAAGAAATAGACTAGTGTGTTGAGAATCAACGATGAAGCGAGACAAGCAGGAACAAGTCAAAACGAGTCGAGATGAGACGCACGTGCCAGTCAAAACAACAAAGCTAGCGTAGGAACGGGACGGCCGGCGGGCGACGCGCAGTAGCGGCAGGGGGGAGGCGGCGGCGAAGGGGTGGGGTGGGGGCCCCTAACCCCCCATCTCACCTTCACCGCACTATTTCTTAGTCCCTTACTTGTTGCGACGCTAACCTAGGTATATGCCGTATTTGCTGCAATACACTAAAATTGCACATTTTCCACCATTTTTTAACCTGGTTTTCGGGGCTTAAATGAAAATCCCGGTTCGACCAATCGCTTTCATGGTATGTCGAGACACAAATTATGACCCCTCGAGCTCAAATATTACCATACCGACCTTTGGGTCGCCGTGCAAAGCTACGAGCAACTTTGCATGTTTTCATGAAAATTTCAAAATTTCAAGGGCGCTGCGGGGATAGTAAATATTATTCGATCGGACTGAAACTGTTTGTACTTTCATTTGGCATGGTTTTACAACTTTTTCGCACTCCCCATCATCCAAAACATGAAAGACTGGATTTTCGATATTTTCGATTGAATAAAGTTTGTAATAATATCTTGCTTGAGTTCAGGATATTACTTCGAACTCAGTGACGTAAGAGTTATGAATTGGACAGAGAAATCTTGCGGAGTTCCTCACTTCGTGTGCAGAGCGTAAGAATAAGATAATTAAAAATAAAAATCTATATATACTATATGTTATTTTCATCAAATTACATATATTCATTTCAATTCTTTCAGGAGCTCGAATACATCTGTTTTAATAGTCCTAGCGTTTCCTATAAAGCGCTACTTGGCGATTTCTTATCCTTTTTCCTATGAGGCATTTAGTGGATTGAAGAGATCAATCGGAATCATCTTGGTCATATGGATCATCTGCTTTATCCCAGCATATCCAGACCTTATACGGGATTTTGCAAATTGCAACTTGAATCTCAAAACAAATACAGAGGAAGACATGGGATAAGTACGAATGATAATTTCTACAAAGGGCGTGTTCAATTATTAAGGAGAGCTCTCGTGACTGCTTACTGTCTCTTACAGGGGGGATGATGGTTAGGTGAAAGCTTACGTAATACTCCGCACCATCTGAAAAAATCTTTTTTAAATCTAGTCGTCACTTCAAATACAACAGTCCTTGCAACAGTCACACCACCATAAAATAATTTCTCATTGGAATTAAGGTTCCTTGTCTCTTTCGTTCAAAAATCCTGCTTGTCGCATAAAGGCTGGGAGGGGGGGTTTGAAAAATCCTTAGTGATGCTTATGTACGAAGCAGAGGGAGGAATGGCTCATCCAGTTTTGTCATAAAAAGTGCTTGCGGCTGATCATATGTATTAGGCACCCGTTTCTAAATGTATGCTCCAGGTGAAATATTGACATCTCATGCTTTAATGAATGCAACAGCTCGGTGAAAACGTATATTTTTTTTTGTAAATAATAATACTATCGCAGTGATTATCTTCCTTATACCATCATTATTCCCATAATTTCTATAAACGATAATGATGAATGATGAAATGATAAACGATATATAATAAAAGTTTCTATAATGGTATATCACCATATGTGTCTAGCATGTTTCGACTGTAGTGCCTTTCATTAATCCAATTATCTACAACGTCATTAACAATTCAGAGAGGCTTGGTTGAAAACTTTTGAGAGTGTGTACAGAAAGCTCAGTAAAAATAAAGAGAATATTCAAATTGTTTCCATCGTCGGGATAAATGAATGATTTGCGCTTCAATAAAATCTGCATTCTCTTTGTTTCATCAAAAACGAAAATTTAGTGATAATAATGTAATAAAAAATAGAAGGGATTGAAAAGATGATATTTAAGGGACGTTTACTTTACACACAAGCTGTCAGCTATTTCAGAGCTTTTAATTATAATGATGTAAGATCTATGAACTTATCTGGAGTGTAATCTTCATACATTGAATAGAAGATGACTTAAGCCTCTTCTTTCTTAAGCCTCACGTTTCTTTAACCTTAATCAGTTCCTGAACATCTCACATGAAGTAAAGAACAAATTTAGTATCTATTTTCAGCTTTGCTTAACCAACTAACTTCATACATTATGTTTAAAAATCTCCAACAATAATTGAACTACGTCTGACTATATTTATCAAATACGAAATAATCTCACTGAATCATTTCCTATCAGGCGTGTGGTCATACAATCTGTTGTCGACGAATCATGTTGTTTTTTAAATGAAATGAAACGACAGCTATTTTCGCAGTTTGACCAAAAAATTTGGTGACGAAATTATGAGTATCTCAATTTCTAAAGCTAATGACGTAGATTATTCTAAAACAGTTGTCGAAAATTTTTTTTGAAGTGTGGTATTATGTAAACTACTTGTGGGGCATCAAGCATGTTAGGCGTACCATTTCATATGAACGCACTGCCCAAAATACATTTGTTTACAATATGGTAGGTGAAGAATCAAATATGGAATATATATACTCAAATATGGATATACTCAAATATGGAAATACTCAAATATGGAATAAGGAGAATTTGTTACACTTTGAGCTGCAGACCATTTTTAAATAAAATGTTATTGCGTCAAAACCAAACTAAATAAAGTTTGTAACTAAAAGATTTGAAAGGAAATTCGACAAGTTTCATACCATGGTCATAACTATTTCTCTGAATTTATGTCCTTCTTCTAGTTTTTTAAAATTAAAAATTAAAACTCAGAATATCTCAAAACATGTATCCTTGGATCTCGATGCAATTCATATTGATAGAAAGCATAGATTCTTTACTTTCTAACTACTTTCCTACTTTTCATGGCTATAACTATTTCTCTGAATATATGTCCTTCCTATAGTTTTTTAAAATTGGAAATTGAAATTCAGAATATCTCAAAACGTGTATCCTTAGGTTTTAATGAAATGCATATTAATAGAAAGTATAGATTTTCTCCTTTCTAACCTTGGAAGGACCTAATGGAAGGTTCAGGGAATTTTGAGATATTAATTAAAATAAAAGTTCATTTGCAAAACTCGGCAAATCTCAACTTGGAACAGAACCTGCTTGAATTCTTTTTAGAGTTCATTTGTCTTCCATTTCGGTTCCGAATTAAGATTCCTCGAGTTTTGCAAATAGATATATATCTGAATTCCTTAAACCTCCTTTTATGTCCTCTCAGGGTCAGGAATTAAAAAATCTAATTTTTCTTTTAATAAGCATTCCATCAGAATCTGACTAAACATGTCTTTGTAGGAAAAGTTAGATGGGAAAACACAGCATTTCACTCAATAAAGTATATTTCAATTAGAGCCTTTGTTTCGATTACATATTCGACCCGTTCGACGCATGACACACTGTCGTACATACTCATACCATTGCATTCTGTTATGTGTCACCATGTGTGCGTTGATAATCTGTATCAACAGATGGCGAAGAATGCCGATTTTATAATTTCAACGCTCCCCCGTAAGAAAGGCAATCTTAGCGCAAACGTTCCAAAAAGAAAGGAATTAATACCTTAACCCAATTCCTTTGATGTCGCACAAAATCACTGTTGTTTTCAGCTTTTCCATGACTTCAGGTAAAAATCTTCGTAGATAGATGGTCTCCTTCGCTGCTTCTGACAATGCCATGTACTCCGCTTCAGCACTCGACATAGACACTGTTCTCTGCTTCCTTGATGACCAGCTGATTTCACCACCAGCCAATTTGAATGAGTAGCCGATTTATAATCTTCTATCGTCGATATTTGCACCCCAATCAGTATCTGCGAAACCGATTAATTTTTCACCTGTCTTACTGAAGACAATTTCCATCTTTTCGGTTTTCTTCAAATAACATAGCACTCGTTTCGCAGCCTTCCAATGTTCTTCACCTGGATTTCCGTTAAATTGGCTGAGTGCATTCACTGCGTGAGCTATATCCTGGCGTGTACTTGTAGCTAAGTACATGAAAAAATCAATGAGATTTCTGTACGAAATTCGGCTCATCCGTTTCTTCTCTTCGTCGGTAGTCGGGCTCATCTCCTTCGAAAGGTTCACTGCCGGATCCATCGGTGATAAACACAAGCATCGGCATCACGGGGTTTCAAATCTAATTCCTCCAACCTCAAATCAAGCCTTTTATACAATTAACAGCAGGAATGCTTGAATCCGTATAGTGCTCTTTTTGAGACATACCTTGTTTCCAGACATTTTGTGAAATTGTTTATCTTCAAGTACAGCTGATCATCCTTCCGGAACTTCCATGTAGATTTCTTCCTCGACGTTCCCATTCAAGTAGGCACTGGTAAAATCAAGTTGTTGAAGTTCTAACCCATACTCCGCTGCAAGTCCCATCACGATTCGAATAGAGCTAATTCTAGCTACCGGTGCAAAAGTTTCGTGGAAGTCCACGTTCGGTTCCTGTGAGAAACCTTTGGCTACTACCCGAGCCTTCCGGCGATCCACTGTTCCATCAGCCTTGAGTTTGGTGCGTAGGACCCATCTTGAACCTATAACTTTCCGATCATTCGGGCGATCGACTAGAACCCACGTACCATTTTTCATTAAAGCTTGATACTCACTTTGCATAGCTTCTCTCCATTCGTGTGCTTCCAATGTGGACATTGCTTCCTTAGCTGTATGTGGATCTCCTTTTTCAGTTAATCTAGCATATTCAAATAAACCATATAGTAAAGGTTCTTCGTTTTCAGCTTGATCAATTGCAGAGTTTTCTCCTTGTTGATGTTGTGCTTCTTCATGGTCTTCTTCTTCTGGATCCTGTTGGATAAGAACCATATGTAGTTGCTTTCTAGATCTGCCTCTTTGACCTGTGAGAATCTTCTTTGGACGTCCTCTTCCAATTTTCATTCCTGGTACAACTTGTACTTCACGGTTATTCAGTGGATCATCTTCTTCTTCGGCCACATCTTCTTCATCAAAAGCATCTTCTTCTTCAGGAACATCTTCTTCTTCAGGAACATTTTCTTCTGGAACATTCATCACTTCGTTGTTTTGATTTGTCAATGTAATATCTAATTGACTGTTGGAGTCTTTTCCGTTGTCGAGATTTAAATTTTTCTTCCAACGTTGTAAAGTTTCTTCGTTCATGAAATCCTTGCATTCTTTTTGTTCTTGAAATGTTTTGACGAAATGTACGTCACGACTTCGACGAATTTCTTTTGATTCCGGATCCCACAATCTATAAGCGTTTGATTCTGTTGAATAACCGACGAAAATGCATTCAATTGTCTGCTCACCAAACTTTCCTTTTGCTATTTTTCTTTTCATCTACTTATCCAACATATAAGGTTTCGTGCCAAAAACCTGAAAATGGATTACAGTCGGTATTTCTCCTCTCCAAACTTCATGGGGTACTTGACCGTCTAGGCCTCTTGTTGGACATCTATTTCATATGTAGTTTGCAGTCAAAATTGCCTCTGTCCAAAAAGTTGGAGCAAGGCCGGATTGAAGCAACATACATCTCGCCATTTCTACGAGTGTCCTATTCTTGCGCTTAGCAACACCATTCTGTTGTGGGGTATATTCCGTTGTAAGTTCATGACATATTCCTTCTTTCTTCAGGTAGTTTTCTAATTCATTGCTTCGATATTCTCCTCCGTTGTCTGACCTTACAGTCTTAATATTATTTCCAGTTTGTTTTTCGACTTTGGCCTTGAATTCCAGAAATTTTTCGAAAAATTCACTTTTCTTTTTCAAAAAATAAATTTCGCACCATCTTGACTTGTCATCAATAAAAGTAACGAAATATTTTGAACCTGCAAGAGATTTAACTTTCATTGGGCCACAAAGATCTGTATGGACCAATTCTAAAATTTCTGTTGATCGAGAAGTTGACTTTGGAAATGGAGTTCTTACCTGTTTTCCTCTTATACAGATTTCGCACGTTGACAATTTTTCACTACCGTTCACTGTAACTCCGTGCACCTTGCTGCTTTTAATCAGATCCCTTAGATCTTTTTCATTTAAATGGCCAAATTTTTCATGCCATTCCTGGAGACTCGACGTACTTGCCTGAGAGATGTTAGCCTTTTCAGCTTTTTCCTCTACGAAGTTTAAATCCTGTTCTCGTCAGCTGTCAAAATTTCTTCTCCGGTTATCCGGTCGATGACTGCAGCATTTTCTTTTCGGAATAAAACATCAAATCCATTATCAGTGATTTTTGCAACTGACAATAAATTAGAGCGAAGGTCTGGAACGTACAATGTTTTCCGAAGATTTGCTGAAAAATCTTGATCTATTTTCATTTTTACAGACCCGACTCCTTCTATCGAAGTCGATTCAGAACTTGCTAAGTTCAATCTGAGTGTACTGGTTTCCCCAATATCTTCAAATTTTTCTTCATAGGGGCACATATGCGACGATGCACGAGAGTCCAAACACCATAAATTTTCTCGATGAGGTGTAATTTTCATGGCTACTTCAGCTCGTTTCGACGTTTCCTTACCTTCTGTCTTTTTATTGATTTCTGGTCGCCGCCACTTACAGTCTTTTGACATGTGCCCAATTTTCCACATCTATGACACCTGAATTTAAAACGTTGTTCATTTTCCTTGTCAGATGGTTTGCTATCATTATTTTTGTTTCCAAAATTTTGCGATGACTTCCATGCCACCATCGCTTCGGATTTTTCTTCCTTGCTGCGCTTTCTTACCTGATATTCGTCCAGTAATTTTATTTTCAATTCATCTGGGGTGGGCAACTCTTGTCGCGATTTTATGGCCACTCTGAATGACTTATAAGACTTCGGAATGCTAGAAAGCAATAACAACACTATCATTTCTTGAGGAAATTTATTTTCATAGCATCTAACTTATTGACAGTGTCAAAAAAGTTTGCCGCGTGATCTCTCATATCTTGAGACTCCTCCACTTTATGGTGAATTAATTCCTCTAGCAACATCGCTTTTCGCGTTGGCCCTTCTGATTCATAAAGGCTCTTCAATTTTTGCCACAATTCTTTAGATGTGTTGAATCCACTGATGTGTTTTAATTCTTCTACGATCATCGCGAGAATGATGTCAGACATAACCTTCTCGTCGGCGACCTCCCAAGCAGCAACATCCGCAGCATTTTCTACCGTCGCGACCGGCTTCGATTTTGTGCCAGTAATATATCCCCACGCGTCATTTTTTATAAGCAAAGCCTTCATGTGTATTTTCCACGTACCGTAATTCTCCTTCTGGAGAGGTGGGATCTTTTCCGTCGTTTGACTCATCTTGAAACTCGATTTATTTTTTTTTTGAAAAAAGAAAACAAAAAAGTAACGACTAATTCCGTTCTTTTACTTTGCGTACACCTTTTCGTGAAAGTCTTTCAGGCGCAGCAACAGAAAAAAGGATCTTCGATTTTTAGACTTTTTCAGTCTCCGATACACGAAAGGCTATATGAATCACTTACGCTTGTTATGTGTATGTAAATTCTTTTTCAGAGAGCAGAGAGCGATATCAGCTGTTTTCTTTGTACGCACGACCACGTTGCGAAAAAAAAACTTTTTCTACGAACTTCTGTTTTTGGCTTTCCACTTCACATTACACACGATATTTCACTTTCAGCGTAGTGTTGAGCTTCTGGGCCCATAACCTGTAGGAAAAGTTAGACAGGAAAACACAGCATTTCACTCAATAAAGTATACTTTAATTAGAGCCTTTGTTTCGATTACATATTCGACCTGTTCGACGCGTGACACACAGTCGTACATACTCATACCATTGCATTCTGTTATGTGTCACCATGCGTGCGTTGATAATCTGAATTAACAGATGGCGCAAGAATGCCGATTTTATAATTTCAACAGCATGCGTATTGAGGAGATGGATGGCATGGGTTCAGCTTGAAGAACTTCATATACGTATATATATTTTGATATTCTGTTGTTTAAACCATAAAATTGTATGTGTCATTGATTTTTATTATTTCAGCAAATTGGAGTGTATATGGTCTATACAAATGGCAATACCAATTGCGCAAGCTCTGCTGGCACGACCACCGCCACCGCAATCACCTTACACTCGGCCAACGCCAAGTTTATGGCAAATGGCCTTTCCACATGAGGATAGACCACCTCAGGTTTCTCACTATACCATCAACTTTGTACATAGTGTAAAATAAATATTATTATTACTTTCTGAATTGTTTTTATGATATTTAAAAATTTCCACCTATTTAAATTTTCTTTTTTTTTTAACCTTTAGAATTTGCAAATCAGACTGAAATTTTCTAAATAAAAAGTATGATGAATTGTTAGAAAGCTACAACAAGAAAAAAACGAGAAAATAGTTGTAATAAAAGTAGAAGTAGTAGTCGTGGTGGTAGTATTAGGAGTGAACTTTTTCAAGCATCAACATCAGCGACCAAGCAGAAGGTAAATATGTCTTTTAAATTTTATCAGAAGAGAAGAGACTTCTTTGGAAGATATATATATCATGACCCTTGTTGAGGTGTACATGATACACATGTTTCAATGCGAGTTTTTTAATTAACATTTAGGTGGAGTTACTTTTCAGCGGGATCTCGGACTAATACCTCGTAAACAAGTAATTGATTGGTCAAAGAGCCATGATGCACACAATCTCCATCGTCCCATTAGACGTAAATTTGCTAGACTGCATTATAGTGACTGTAATATTGACGATGTTTGGAAAATTGACCTTGCAGACTTGAGATCTTTGAAAAACTATAATGATAATTTTTCCCATCTTCTGGTTGTCATTGATGTTTCAAGCAAGTTTACTCAGGTTGAACCACTTTAGAGTAAAACCATATCTGAGGTTGAAGAAGCATTTGAACGAATTCTTCAAAGGAGCGAAGATAGAACACCAGTTTACCTACAGAGTGATAAAGGCAAGGAATTGGTAAAGTTTTTCCAAAAATTCTTGTCGGTTCGTGAAGTATAACTTCGCGTTACTCGTAATCCAAGTATTAAGGCATCAATTGTTGAACGTTCCAACTTCACGCTTAAGGAGTGTATGTGGCGGTACTTTACAAATCGCAAATATACAGCGATGATTTGTAAAAGAAGCTGGCTGTAAAAAAGTGCCTAAATACAGTGTTGGTGATGTTGTACGCATCAGTCGTGCTAAAGACATCTTTGAGAAAGGATATGAAGCTGAGTGGATAGAGGAGCTGTTTGTAATAGAAGAAATTATCACCTGGAGAACGCACGCATCTGTCTTATACGAATTGAAAGATTTAGCTGGAGAGGATATTGTCGGAATATTTTACGAACAAGAGTTGGCTGATGTTAGAAATAAGGATGTACAAAACGACGAGTTTATTGATGAAAAGGTGATTCAATCAAAGGCTTACGGTGCTAAGAAGCAGCTCCTCGTGAAGTGGGTAGGGTGCCCTGACAAATTAAACTCGTGGATACTAGCTCTTGAGCTAAAAACTCTACCATGAATGACGAAGATCAGTTTTATCTTATTTTACCAAGTGATAGTAGTATGAAGTATTTTCCACAGAATACAACCACTCACTTTACCACACAACATCCACATGAGATTCGACTACATGGTCGGTAGGTGATGGGGCTCACAGAGATTGAATTCCCACGATCATTTCGTCATGTGAGAGGTAAATCAAGCATGGAAAATCGACTCTTAATTGTACCAAAATCAATTGCAGAGAAACCAGGGCTCGTTGAAAAATTTGCAATTGGAAGCGTTCGTGTAAATGAGACTGGTAGTGTAGATGTAGCCTTATCAGAGTACGCGAACACAAGTGGATGATTGAATATACGAGGTGTGATCAAAAAATAAGGTGACTTTTCAAATTTCGCGGGCTACGTCTGTTCGATCTTCAATTTTT
>JAUMHM010002275.1:0-18326 GCA_032362435.1 Melikaiella ostensackeni | reverse complement strand
AATCTGACAGAACGTCAATGACACTTCTACCAACACAACAAAAAAAGAAGAATTGAAATCGGCCGAACGAGAGCGCCTCACGGTAGCGAGTCCTGAAACTTTTTGAGCAAGTGGTATGCTGTAAGTCGCGAATTGCGCCATCAAAAAATACCACAATTTCAAAGCTTGAATTGTGCTCCGCTCCTTTATTAGCAAAATTATATACAAGTACAGTTCAATCACTCAAAATTCGAGTAGATGAACTTCAATTTTGGTCTAACTCCACACTCACACTTCAATGGATGAATAGACCATCCTACACACTAGCAACCTTTGAAACAAATTGCGTGGCGGAAATTCAAACGCTGACAGATCCAAAAAATTGAAGACCCACTCGCGACAACCCTGCAGATCTCATTTCCCGTGGTCAAACACCACGCAAATTCCTGAATAAGCAATTTTGGCAACATGGGCCGGAATGGCTCTGTCAAACGGCAAGCGCGTGTCCTGAACTTTAACTTCACACAGGGCATGATCCGCTGAAACGCATAAATCTTGGCATAATATCCCTAAGCCTCAGTTCCAAAAAAATGGCCTTTGCTAGAAAAATATTCATCTCTCTGAACACTCAATAATGTTCACGCGTATGCTCTACGTTATGTTAATAATTCAAGAAACAATGGAAAACTTCGAGGTTCATTGTTAGCCTCACATCGCATGGTTTCCAACTTGACACGAATGTCTGCATTTTCAAACGAAATACTTTCAAAAGAGGAAAACATCAATCAAAAAAGTAGTTTGCTTTCGCTCAATCCGTTTCTTGATAAGGTTGTTATCAAGATCGGTGGTCGCCTATCAAACGCACACATCCCAGAAAATCAAAAGCATCCAATTGTCCTACCACGAAACCATCATACTACACAACTTATAATTTGCGAAGAAAATTTTCGGAAATTGCATGCAGGTACGCAAGCTACTCTGTACGGAGTTCGCTAAACTTATCGGTCAATTAAAGGTAAAAATGTCACACGCTACGTGATTTGTCAACGTATCACATGTTTCAAAGCAAAACCACGTAGTAGCGACTGCATCATGGGAAATCTCCCTGAACATCGCCTGGTCCCAGCCTGACCATTCTTGAATGTCGGTATAGATTATTGTGGACCATTCAATATTGAAGAAAAACGTTTTCGAAACTGAAATAAGGTAAGAGCCTATGTCTCAATCTTTGTTTGTTTCGCAACTAAAACTGTCCATTTAGAGTTGGTCAGTGACTTAACAATCGGAGCCTTTATCGGTTGTTTGAAAAGATTCTTTCCACGTCGAGGAAAATCTAAAAACATTTATTCACACAAAGGTACAAACTTTCTCGGTGCATGCAATGAATTAAGAGCACTCTATGATTTTGTTCATTCGGCGAAAAGGATTCCGCAGTTCAAAACTTTCTTTCAAATGAAAAAAATACATGGCATCTTATTCCTTTACGATTTTCACATTTTGGTTGGCTCTATGAGGCTGCCGTAAGTCTTTTAAACACCACTTGTTACAGATTGTGGGCAATACTTTACTGACTCAAGAAGAATTTGAAACCTATGTCATCGAAACTGAGTCAATCCTAAACTCTCGTCCTCTTTCACCTCTTTCGTCAAATCCAAATGATCTCCTTCCTCTCATTCATGACCACTTCCTCATTGGTAGTTCTTCAACCAGCTTTTCACAGGAAGACTTGCGTAACATTCCAGAAGTACGCTTATCGGGTTGGCAACATGTGCAAATCATGAGGCAGTCAGCCACTCCACAGGATTCCATCAAGATTAGAACATTGGTGATCCTGAAAGATGACAATCTTCCGCCTATGGGTTAGAAACTCGGCTGTATTGTCGAAGAGTATGCTAGAAAGGATGAAACTATTCGTGTGCTGCCAATACACATATGAGGAAATTTCCAAACGCAGCCTGATACGATTATGTCCGCTGCCGACTTCACCATTTACAGATGTCTAGATAATAGTCAAATTGTGAATGTTTTCCTATTTTTTGTATTGAACCTCCATCTTATTTTAGATTAAATTCTGTTTTATTCTACCACATGTAATTCTATCTATATCTTTCTGGAACTCATTTGAAATATGTTCGTTGAAATGGGCCGGCTTTATGTTGCGGCTTGATAATGCAAAATGTAGTTTTTTTTTTTAATATTTCTTTTTACAATACTATACTTTATCAACAATGACTAGATTTTCTCGGACTTTTCTACTTAACGAAACATCTGCCGGAATTTAAATGTATTCTCAAGCTTAACCTTCGTGCACGATAATCTTTAAATTTCTTTATTACATTTAAAAACAAAGTTGTAAACTCAAACTATTTTAACTACTCTGAGTCTTTAAATACTCCGAGCCAGCACGTTCCATCCTAAGCTTTATACTACTCTAGTTAAAAAACTGTCCAAATATTCAACTATCACCTCGTCTCTCTAATTTCATGATCATCCCTTTCATCCGCGTTGATTCAAGTACACTTCGACCATTCAGGTCCGCCGGCAAATTTGGCAAATCGTGCGTGTTGCCTAAGACTCCTACCCTGCTTTTCATTGACCAATAGACTAAGATAACTACGCCTACCAAATGCAACATGTAAGTGCCCTCGCATCTCCGACTAGAACTTGTCATCATTCTTTTTTTCACCGTCAACTACTATTCATCATCACCATTCTCGGAATTAGTAGTTCGAGTAGGTCTTACGGCTTTTCACATTTTTTCAATCTCAAACATACCATTATCCTTTTTAATCTTATTGTGACCCAATTTTGCATGCATTATTATTTAGTGTGTTGTGATTTGAAATATATCTATTAAACAGCAGTAACCACAAAAAATTGCCTAAATTCTTCACACTGAGAGCACAGATAACTATTTGGTAAAAAATTAAATTTTCGGACGAATAATCATATTTTCAGGTTACAAATTCGATTGTTTTTGTAGAAAAATCGTCTTTTTGAATTTAAAATTTGAAAATTTCGTTAATAATTAATGTATTTTTATCGACATTTTTATTTTGGAGTAGAAAATTAATCTTCATTGTTGGAAATCCATTCATTTGTATGAGGATTTGGACTATTTTGTTAAAAATTCGTTTTTTTCTTGTTGAATTCAACTGGTTGAAAAATTTTATTTTTTGTTGAAAAGCAATTTTTTACACTCAAAATTTGACTATTTCATTTTTGGTTGAAAACCAATGTTTTTTAATTGAAAATTCGAAAATTTGGTTCAAAATTCATGTACTTATGAAAAATTTGACTTTGGTAGAAAGTTGATAACTTTGTTAGTAAAAAGTGTTCGTGTTGTCGACCAGGGTAAAATAACTTAAAGAAGATGTAGAAGTTTTCAGATTACTGGTCCATTTTATTATGTGATGACCGTGAGACCCCTCAGTAATTATTCATGACGTTTCGGCAACTTCATAAAATTCCGCATCGAACTGTCATTGCGGATTTTTGAGAAAATTATTTAATAACAAAAATGAAAGAAATTACTTTTGAAATGTACCGGTTTTTAACGAATACTTTGATTCATTCGAAAATACCTAGAGAATATAAAGCCACCATCGAAAAAAGACGTCCAATTGCAACGCGAATGTTCAAAAATTTATTGAATTTGTTATAAAGGAATAAATGAATGAAAAAGGTTTCGTGGCTATTGACAGCGATTCGTCACTTGATTCGGAATCATTTCGAACAAGTCATGGGCAAAAAGAGTTTGTTAGTTGAATTAATGAATGTCCATAAATAATTTCTTATTTTATAAGCAAGTAATATAATCAGTTATCCATATCAAGTATTTATGACGGAATGGATAAAAATTTTCCACCAAATCGATGATATATTACCTAAAAATGAAACCTGAGTATCATATTTGATTATTCAATAAGAATGGAGAATTGTTTAGATAATCTTCAATTGACAAATGCACTATTTGGCTATTTTTGGATGTGCAAACTTGGTTTTTTAAAGGACAGTTTGATGATAATAAATAATTCTTACTGTAAGCAACAATTGTTCAAAGAAACTCTTATCATGTTATGTATTTATAAATAGAAATCGACCTTTTTCATGGACTCAACAGCCATTTATTCTGCATTAACAAATTAAATAAATTAATCAAAATTAACAAATTTTTCATCTTTTTTTAGAAACTTCGAAAACGAACCACTATTTTTATTGTTATCAACTTTCTTTAACAAATTATCAATTGTTATCGATTGATAGAAAGTAATTATTGCAAAGTTATTTTAGATTTATTCCTTAACAGAAATGCAATTTTCAGTTTGCAAATACTTTATCCAAGAAAAAATTGTTCAAAAAATTGCTGCTTACAATAAAAATTATTTATTGTCATTGAAATTTCTATAAATTGTTCAAATTTAGTGCGAATCAATTGATGAATGGCTGCCAATCCCGACGAAAACATTTTCATTCACTTATGTTTCCTAGGCATTTTTGAATGCATCTCATTTTTTGTTGAGAAGCGGTACACTTCAAAAGTGGCAAAAAAATTGTTTTCATTTTTGTTAATATATAAATTTTTCTTAATTTCAAAAATCCGCATAATAATTATCTTCTGAAAATCAATTTGTCCACGAACGTTTTTTTTGCCCCACCCTGCGTAGATGTTTTCAGATCACTGCTCAATTTTATTATGTGACGAATTAGAGATTCCTCAGCAATTATTCATGAAGTTTTGGCAATGCGTCGGATGCCCTTCTCAAATGTAGAAATGGGAATTGACAACTCAAAAAACAGATGTATGTAAATGTTTAAGAGGAGAATATCATGACTTAGTTGGTATAAAAGTAGTGTTAAGATAAACGCACCAGTTTGTGAATGCGTATCAGTTTCTGAACGCTTGTTCATATTTTCATACATTAATGTAGCAAATGATAAAAACCTTACGAACGCACAAAAGACAAGATAAGTTAGAAGAAAAGTCCTAATGAATGAAGGATGTTTATATTTGACACAAACGTCGCTTAAGAGTCCTGATATCTTATTATTTGTTCTTAAATACAGCCGTCTACAAACTGATACGTAAAGTACGTCCATGTACCAGTTTGTGGACATGCATGTAAGAAAAATAATTCTACCGTGTTTCATCTCTGCTCTCACGTTTACGCAGCAAATCATCAGTTAATTAACGATTCTTCGATTATTGAAATTTTTTTTTATAGATTATAACCTCAAAAAGTAGACGAAAGTAGACTACCTCGAGGAACTTTCTAATATACTTGAGAAAATGGTATGTTTGTATGTGATGATAAATAATTACGGAAATACAAATTTCAATAATTCTCAAATAATATTTTTTATGTTTTGATGGATTTGCTTGTGAAAAACTGGTCACTTTTTATGAAAATCTTGCACCTTCTAATACAGAAAAATTTTATATACTCATAAACTTTATTACAGGAAGTTAATTTATGAAAAAAATGACAAAATCATGGATAATGAATTGACTGTTTTCATTAAAACGTCATGCAAGTTCATATGACTCTAGGTTCACAAACTGATGTAGAAAAAAATCGAGCGTTCATGAACTGATGCAGCAACATAGCTTGCGAAAAAAAATTCACACTGGCCTTCAAAGAAGAATATAAAAGTATTTTTCACAAACACAATGAACGCGTATCACACGAATATTCATTCAAGATCTCAAACACGCATTAAATTTAGTTGATTCCAGATCAATCATTCATGAATATCTTACACGTTCACAGACTGGTACGTTTACCTTATTATAAATTATGTTAAAAAATATTAATAACGGAGACATACTTATGTAAGTCCATCTGAACCTGATCTTAAATTAACAGTGTCATTGCTTTTGACAATATGGTACATTTCCGTGAATTTTTTTTTATAAAAAGAAGATTGTTTGGAAATTATGGTGACATTATCGGAGTCCAAGTTGTGTTTTAGTTTTATTGCATGTTTAGTTTGAGCAGTTCTGTAGGTTGTTTTGTTAGCTTTTCTTTGGCATGATTTTTTGTGTTATCTCATCCTAACCGATAGATATTTCTTGGATTGTTCTTGAGTTTTATCCTTTTGAATTATGAAGCTGTTTGAAGTATCAATAATATTTGAAAAATCTAGTGATGAATTTTAAGAGTAATGGACAATATTGAGGGATTGTAGTCAAATCTAGATTGAATCCTTTTTTTTGGTCAGTATTGTTATTACCATTGTCGTCATTAGTGATAATCATATGTAATCCACGTTCTGTCTGTTTCTCCATTAAATCAGTTGTAAGTCCATTCGACTTAAGGGTTTCTGTTAAAATTTTCAAATTAGATACATGAAATGGAGGATGGGAGAATTTTATTGCTCTATCGACCAAGTTATTATTTATGCTTATTTTATAGGGTTGATAGATTATAGATTTATAGTTGGTATAACGGCCAAACCAAGTGGGTTTCCTTTACCAGTTTGTGAGGATCTGACTATTGTTACGCATAATGGCTGCATCTAAGAAGCTGATCTTAATGTCAACTTCAATGCCACTCACTTCCCGTCACTAGGTGAGAATCAAGCATTTGCGTCTCGCTTTACATGCATCTGTCACAAAAAAGTTTTTTGCAACACATGCTTGAAAATGGCGATATTTCGTATCTGCTAAGTGTTGGCAAAGTGCCAGATTCATCTACTGTTAGATTTGCGTGCGGGAATACAATGTCATCGGACGCTCATCTCACATTAGAGCAGGCCTCTTCCGAGAGGGGAAATTCCAGAAATTTCCCAAGAAACTGCTCAAATCACAGATGTAAGGTTTCCACCACTCTTTACTTTGCATTCTACTTCACGAGAGTAACCATCACCTGAGCTTTCTCGAATCAAAAATTTCTGTTGGGATTTCACATTAAATGAATGGGGAGTTCATTTTCGTGACTTGAGGTAGCGCTCCAGTACATGCTTTTGTAGTTTTCAAATACTGGTGTTGTAATATCGAAATACAAGTAATGTAATGTTGAGGGAAAAAGTTTTAACGGAAATAGAAATTCGTAGATACGGAGAATCGACCCCTAACCGCCAAGCTCTAAGTCGAGTACGTTACGCACTAAACTAACAAGGTACATTCGAGAGCATAAATTGTTCTCGTGGCCAACTCCACATTGCAGCGACTTTTTATTTCGAAGGAATTGGTAGCATGCACTCCAGGCTACCCAGAGGGTAACTACCTATGGAGAAACTTCGATTCAGATACGCCGTCAGCTGAAAAGAAGTGTTCTGACACATTCAGACGTAACCCTGAATTTCTCAATTCTTGCAAGATGTAACAAAAGAAAATAAATTATATGAAAATTTAAAAATATATCTCATTATCTTTCGAAGAGAGATGAGTAAATAAATATTTAAAAGAGATTCATACCATTTTCAAAAGTATTTCTTTTTGCCCTTTTCATCATAACCGAAGAAAAGGAAAGTTTGCCGACCGCAAGGTAGCGCTAGCTCTTCTACGCTGTAAACAGTTTCATATAATTTCCACACAAGAATCATAGGACATAAGAATACTTGTGATCTTTATGGTGATAACAGCGAGAGGGAAAATAACTATTTAAAAAATAGAGTTTGGAAATAGGGTTAGGTCCTTCGGTCGAAAGCAATATGTTGAAGGAGCGATGTTTTGTGATCCACCGTAATCGTGTAGTCACATGCATTGCTGTCACTTAGAATGTCAGTTCGTTTCCGCCGGGAAATTATTATCACGTTTTTACGTGATCGAGGATTTTTATTCTCCTTTTGGGGGCTTGGCGATGGAGACAAGGTCTTGAAAGAGTCAGGATTGATCCCCAAAAGCGATGTCCATTTCGGGGAAAGGTCTGATCTTCTGGGCACCAGTGACATAAGCGTTTCGTTTTCTTCGGCGAGGTAGGTGGAGTTTCGAACCGGGATCCACGACCGGGACTCAAGTCCAGGTAGAGAGTGTTCGAGTCGATCGAGTCTGGTAGATGCGTCGGTCTCGGATGTACCTCGCTTGTTAACAGGTGTCCAGGAGAAGTGTTGGGGTTTGGTCTCTTTTCCCCAAGGACTATGGAGGTAGCAGGTTGTGGAGAAAACCAGCTCAGTAGAATTACCGTAGAAGATCCCTGTCGTATTCGATATGTGGCTCCTGTCGCACTAAGAGCCAACAAATCGTACTTTGAGTTCGGGTTTGGGGGAAAGAAAGTGGATGTCCCTTTTCGGAACGAAGTTTCTCTCCGTTGGGTGAGACTGGAACTCCAGTGTCGCTTTCATCCTCGACGCCGCCGGTCTTCCTGAAAACAAGGCATGTGAAAAATAAGGTAGCAAAAACTAAAACAGAAGAACACTGGGGAGGGTTTGGTTTAAAAACTTGTTTTTATTTTTGAGAGCATCATTGCATACACATCGATGGCTTGGGGAAAACTGTCCCGAGTTCCGTTCTGACACACATCTTTACAGACCCGGCCGATTGCTCGCCGTTCAATCACATTACTTCGCCCTTGGGGATTGGCTCTTCCGAAAAGAGTGTGAGTTTTCGGAGTGTCGCTATGGTGGAAGAGATACCGATTCTCGCGGGAGAGGAAACATTTCCTTGCGGTGCTGTAATTGGCCGTATATTTTCGACTCGCGCGGCCAATCATATCACTCGACGGTCGAGGTGCCTTACTATCATCCTTTGGGGCTTTAACTTCCAAATATTCGGCCTAGTGTTTCCTTACATGATTCGGGTATTATAGAGGATCTGGGGAATTTTCAGATCCCAATCTTTATTAGGGCGAACCGTGAGGCTTAACCTTATTCCTTTTTTGAGGTCTTGGTCACAACGCTCAGTTGGGTTGGTTCGACGATGATAAGTGGGATTGGTCCAGCAAGAGGTGAACCATTCTCGACATGCCTCCACTCAGGTTTTACCCGTAAACTGAGGTGCATTATCATTCAGGAGATATCTAGGGAATCCGTAGCGATTAAACATCTCATATTCTACTGTGGCGATGATCTGTGGGGCTTTAGAATTTCCTAGAGGATAGGCCTCAACCCACCGTGACAAGAGATCAGTCACAACGAGAAGAGAGGTTTTTCCTCTAGCTGATCGAGGATAGGATCCCATAAGATCAAGGTCTACGATCTTCCACGGATTTCTTGTTTCTCGTGGTCGTTGCAGATCACGATGGAAGGTTCTCAGTGGTTTACAGCAGATGCAGAGCCTTCAACTTTAGGCATATTCCCTGATATACTCTCTTGTCGTGGGCCAGAAGAAGCGCTGTTGGATGGCCCTTAGAGTCTCGTGCATACCGGGGTGGCCGGAAAGTCCGGAATCGTGAAGGTCGTAGGTCTTTACGATAGCTAAAAACGGTGGTTGTTGGTACGAAGAACGTTTATTTTCAGGAGGCAGTAAACGCTCGCCGATGAACGTTCCTTCCTCATTTGAACCGGACGGTGCTTTGGACAACATCACAGGGGGTAAACTCCGACTCGTTAGGCATTTTTCTAAGGTAAATGTATGGGTTCCTAATTGGCAGGCCCATTGTGTTAATTTGCCGCGAGCGTCTTCAATTCAGGAAGAGCTATCGCGCACACTCGAAATATACGCGATCTCACACAGCAGTGAACCCTTAGTGTAATTTTAAGTTACTACGTTGGCTACAAATTATAATATAGAGATTTGGGGTTGAGCGATTTTGGGCGATTCGGATTGGCATATTCCATTCTACTTCACGAGAGTTCCAACATCTGAGCTTTCCCGAATTAAAAATTTCTCTTGGAACTTTACATTATATGGATTGGAATTCATTTCCGAGATGTCAGGTAGCGCTTCAATACATGATATCGTAGTCTTTAAATACTGGTATTGTAATATTGACATACATGTAATGTAATGTTGAGGAAGAAAGTTCAAGAAAAAATCGAAGTTCGCAGATACAGGGAATCGACCCCTAACCGCCAAGCTCTAAGTCGAGTACGTTACGCACTAAACAAGAAAGGTACACCCGAGAGCATAAATTGTTCTCGTGACCAACTTCCCACTGCAACGACTTTTTATTTTTGAAGGAATTGAAAGCATGCACTCCAGGCTACCCAGAGGGGAACTTCCTATGGAGAATTTTCGAGTCAGATATATACACGCTCTGCTGAAAAAAAGTGTTCTGACACATTCAGACATAATCCTGAATTTCTCAATTGTTGCAAAGAATCGATTGTTATTTCGAAGGAGCGATGTAAAGTAGTCGCTAAAATGACTGTACGCAAAATAAAGGCGAAATTTCTATGAGATTTTGTGATCCACCTAATTTCCGTATCGGTAATAATGAAGCAAAAACTAAAAAAGGACAACAGTGGGGAGGGTTTAGTTAAAGAACTTGTTTTTATTTTCAAGAGCGTCATTACATACGCATCGATGGCTGACAAGGAACTGTCTTGATTTTCGCTCTGGTCCGCATCTTTATACACCCGGCTGGTAGCTCGCCGTCCAATCACCTCACTCTGCCGTCGGGTATTGGCTCTTCCGAAAAAGGTGTGAATTTTAGGATTGTCGCTATGGTGGCAGAGATACCGATTCTCTCGAGAGAGGGAACATTTCCTATCGTTGCTGTAATTGGCCGTATATTTCCGACTCGCGCGGCCAATCATATCACTCGACGATCTTGGAAATATTTTTGTCAATGAAAAATCTCATCGACGCGGCATGGTTGCATAGGAACGGTTTTGGGAGACTTAGGAATATTTTCCAAGACCAGAAAACATTTCTAAGTCGTTTGACAGTTTGAGGTTGGGATTTCCAAGCTGGTCAAGGAAAGTAGTGGTATGGGAGTTTGTTGCTAAAAGCATTCATCCACAGGGTCTTTTTCTAGCCTAGGCGTCCAAACTGTTATTAGGGGGAAACTTATATATTAACGATTCACCTAATAATAGAAAAAACTCAAAACTAATAAAGTGCTTGAGAACTAATTTCGTGGTTGAAGGTTGTAGCGTAGATCCCGCAACGAGTGTTCGAATGGCTTTTTTAGATCGGCTTTCAAATATTCAGTCTGGTGTTCCCTCACCTGTTGGCCTCGGAGGTCTTTAGATCTTAAGGGGTAAGTAGGTGGAATTAGAAAAGCTTAGTCACCCGGGCGTTTTAGATTTTCAACGAAAAGCATTTCGCTGGCAGTAAGACCTGTTGCTGCATTGCGCCTGATTCGGATATTACAGAGGATCTGGGGAATTTTCAGATCCCAATCTTTATGTGGGCGAACCGTGAGACGTAACCTCATTCCTTTTTTTGTGGTCTTGGTTATGACGCTCAGTTGGGTTGGTTCGACGATGAAATGTGGGGGTGGTCAGACAAGAGGTGAACCATTTTTGACACGCCTTTACCCAGGTTTTACCCGTAAACTGAGGTGCATTAGCATTTAGGAGGGATCTAGGGAATCCGTAGCGATTAAACACCTCATGTTCTACTGTGGCGATGATCTGTAGGGCTTTAGCATTTCCTGAGGGATAGGCCTCAATCCACGTTCAGAAGAGATCAGTCACTACGAGAAGGAAGGTTTTTCCTCTGGCTGATCGGGAAAAGGATTCCATAAGATCAGGGGCTACGATCGCCTACGAATTTCTTGGTTCTCGTGGTCATTCCAGATCACGATGAGAGGTTATCAGTGGTTTACAGCAGGTGAACAGCCTGCAACTTCAGACATATTCCCTGATGCTCCCTCTCATCTTGAGCTGGAAGAAGCGCTGTTGGATGGACCGTAGAGTCTCCTCCATGCCGGGGTGGCCGGCAAGTCCGGAATCGTGAAATTCATGGAGGACCGATTGGCGGGAGATGTCGGAAACGTAGTAGAGCCATGTGCAGGGGTTTTCCTCGTTGGCTTTCCAAATTCTGGCTTCGTTAAGGGCATGCTGTTGAAAAAGGGTAGTTTCCTTTTTCGTGTGAACTTGTGAGAAAGCTGGCTATTTCCATTTGGTGACTAGTACACAAATTACTTCGTCCATTTGTTGCGCATGAATAACCTCGTCGTTAAGGTCGATAAACGTTTTCTCGTCATTTGAACCAGAGGGTGCTTTGGCCAACGCCACAGAGAGTGAACTCCAAAACGTTAGGCATTTTTCTATGGTAAATTTATGGGTTCCTATTTGGCAGGCCCATCGTCCTAATTTGCCGCGGGTGTCTTTAACCCGTTGAAGACAAGCTATGGCCTTATTGTCGGTTCTGAGGATGGAGGGACTTCCTTGTCGATGGGGAGAAAATTTATTAAGAGCCCAAACGATAGGGAGGCATTCTCGTTCGTTTTTTTCATATCGAGCTTGGCTGAGAGAGAACATGGTGCTAGCGTAGCGAATAATACTTCGAATGAAATTGGCCTTCGTCTGAAAGAAGTCAGCCCCCATTCCCACTGTACTGGTATCGGCTTGGAGGGTATACGGGAGTCCAGGGATAAGACGTACGAGATGTAAAGGCTCTCTAAATAGAATCTTGATATTCTGAGAAGTGCGTTTCACCTCCTGGGTCCATTTCCAGCGCCCATTCTGTTTCCCGAGGAGGCTGGTAAGGGGTGCGGCAGTAGTGAAAAGATGTGGAACGTATTTCTGAACCCATGCGCAGACAGCCAAGAATTTTCGTAAGGCCTTCTTGGATGTTGGTGGGTTCGCGTCGAGTGTAGCATTAAAATGCTTGCTCTGGCAGTAGTTAATTACGGTGGTTACGACGTGACCGAGGTATTCGGTTGATGTTTTCCCGGTTCTAATTTCTTCTGAAGAACATTTAATACGAAATCGACGTTTCTTATTCTTAGGGATCGCGATAACAATGGGCGAACTGTAAGGGGACTTGCAGGGTTAAATAATACGGTCCGCCAACATCTGTTGCGCCTATTTCCAAATAATTTTTCTTTTTCCTTCTGAATAAGAATAGGGACGCAAACGAAATAGTTGGGTATTCGTAACTATGATCCAGTGTTCGGCAGACTTAGTTTGTGTGGGAATTTCGGTCGAGTTGACGATTGACTGGAATCGTTGAGGGACTTATTGGAATTGTGATAAGTAGGGCGCAGGAACATCTGATAAGGCTCCTGAAATTCTGGAATCCTTGATGATAGGTGGGGTGAGGCTCCTCTACAAGAAATGATGAAACGCAATCCTTCGCCTAAGTAAATACATTTGTGGTTCCTATCATAGATAGCCTTTTTTTCTTTCATCCATGAATCACTGAAGATAAGTGGTTTATTAATTCTATCCTTAACCAAGAAAGTGGTTTGCAATTTGTGATCGCCAACCTCAAAATTCATTTCCAAGAAGCCCAGCTGTTTGAGAAATGTTCCGGTTTTTGCTACTTCGACTTTTTCGTGACAAGATTTCATGTTGTTGTGTTGAAACTCACTTAAATACTGAGGGGTGCACAAAACAGTCGATGGAAGTACAATCGAAGAGGGCGAGAATTTCCTAATTGATGAAAACAACTAGGAAGTTAGGGACAAACCGGGAACGTCTCTGGATGGTTTTTTAATCTTATTGGGGGCTGGCAGGGGCTGCTTACACCCTCCGCCTTCAGTTTTCTTGATTAGTATTATTGAGTTTGGAAGGTGGGTTTGGTTCAGTTTTCTCAGGGCTATCTCGATTTAGATGGCGACCTGGGCAATATCAACATTTGGGAAGAGGTCTTTGTTCGAGATTTTATTCAGTCAGCCCAACCTGGCGTTCGACAAGAGGTGAACCATTTTTGACACGTGGTGGAGCCGGGTAATATCCCCCAGAGTTTTGCTGATATTGCGGATTTACTTGGGGTCTTGGGGATTCACCATAGAATTCCCTGGATCTTGAAGATGTACTTTGAGATTCATTGGTTCTGGACGGTTTTCCGCAGGATTCGGCTGAACTAGAGGATTTCTTTTAGGATTTAGTATATCCTGGGGTTTTCTTGTAGATCCATCGCAGGATTAAGATTTCTGACTTGGTTTTGTGGGTTTATTGGTGAATGCACCACCGGGGGTAGATTTTCTCCTCGTCTGGTCATGTCTTCACCAAAGTTGCCTGTACCACAGGGCCTAAATCCGAAGAGAGGGTCGTCACTGGCAAAAGAATTCGAATTCTCGCCCTCTTCTAGAATGGATTCTAGGTTCAAAGACTAGCAGGAACGGAGATTGTATCGTGCGGGAGTTTGTTTATTCATGGGCGCCACTGGGTGTTTCTTCATTCCCGAAGGGGAATGTGGGAAAGTAGTTTGCAGGGACACGAACAATCACTGATTTTACCTTTTCTTTACGTAATACTGGAAGGTAAGGTGCTGGGCGGAATATCTGTGAATCCTGCTCAATGTTTTGACGTAAATTGGGTAATTTACGCTGGGATTTGGCGTAACGAGAATTGACGACTTCAATTTGTGAGACACGACGAAGATGGGACTTTTTTTCTATAATCGTCAATTCTTTCTTGTGCGACAATTACTTGCTATGGAAGTTTAAGCAGGGATGGAAAGGTCGTCATTGAGGTTGAGTAGGTGAAAGCAGAGATCGGATAGAAAATATTTTAATTTTCTTCTCAGGGCCCTACGTTTGGCGTCAATTGATAACACTGAGAGGGAAAATAACTACCAACAAGAAAAGAGTTTGAAAATAGGGTTAGGTCCGTCGTTCGAAAGAAATTGGTGGTCCTGAAAAGGACCGATTGTTATGCTGAAGGAGCGATATGAATTACTCCTGAAGAGGATTGAACGCAAAATAAAGGCGGAATCTCTATGAGATTTTGTGATCCGCCGTAATCATGTAGTCGCATGCGTTGCTGTCACTCACACTGACAGGTCGTTTCTGCCGGGGGATTACGGTCAGGTTTTTACGTGGTCGAGGATCTTTATTCTCCTTTTGGGGACTTGACGATGGAGACGAAGTCTCGAAAGACTCAGGATCGATCCCCAAAAGTGATGTCCATTCCGAGGAAAGGGTATAATCTTTCGGACACTAATGACATAACCCTTCTGTTTCCGTCATCTTCGGGGAGGTAGGTGGAGTGTCGAACCAGGATCCTCGACTACAAAAGGACAACATAGGGGAGGGTTTGGCTAAAGAACTTGTTTTTATTTTTGAGAGTGTCGTTGCTTGCACATGGTGGCTATGGCGAGAGAGATACTGAGTCTCACGAGAGAAAGAACATTCCCTAGCGTTGTTGTAATTGGCCGTATATTTCCAACTCGCGCGGCTAATCATATCACTCGACGGTCTTGAAAATATTTTTGCGATGGACGATCTCATCGACGTGGCGTGGTTGCGCAGAAGCGGGTTTGTAAAACTTAGTAATATTTTCCTAGACCAGAAAACGGTTCTAAGTCGTTTGACAGATTGAGGTTAGGATGCCCAAGCTGGTCAAAGGAAGTAGAGGTATGGGAGTTTGTTGCTGAAAGCATTTTTTGCGGATATCAATGGGAAATTCACAAAAAAGTTGTGAAGTTCACTCAATAAAATATGTAAGATTACACGAGAAAACCAAAATGTTCTGTAATTTTTTCTCAATGACGTGAATTTTCATCGATCTTTGTGGTAAAATCACAAAGATTCTTGATGTAAATTTCCATAATGTCCATGTCAATTTCCTACAAAAATCGCTGGGACTTCTATGTGCCATAATCGTTTCGGGAAAATTACACTTTTATTGTAAATTTCATACAGCTATATGAAAATTCCTTCAGGAGTCAGTGTAAATTTATAGTAAACGTGTAATATTCCCACAACTATAATAGACAGAAGTTGCAGAAGAAATGTAATCTCCAGTTATTCTCTCTACAGTGTACACCTCGAGTTCTGCGAAAATTCAAATGTGGCAAGTGGAAAAATACTTTTTTAATAGAAAGTGTCAATGGAAGTAGGTCATTTAATCTTCATACAAAATGAAAGCGTAGTTCATCAATGACTGTCTGTTTGTAAAGAGAAAATTTCATATAATAAGTACGGGCTCCTCTGAATTCGTTATATAGAATTCTGACACCCGAGACAAAGCAGCAGTCAAAGCAGTGGACTTCAAAAAATGTTACTTTTCTGAAGGGATAAAAAAATTAGAATCTCGCTGGACTCGCCAATATTTCTGCTGCCTCCAGTTTCCGGGACGTAATTGCATGGCTGCTGAGATCCTTCGACCTTCATTGTTGATGAAAGATTCTCTTCATTCTGAAATATATCATGTTTATTTTTATCTCATTCATACTTTTTTCAGCGCCGCCGTATGTATGTTCGTGCGAAAGGAGTAAGGTATAAATATGAAATTTCTGTAAAGCATACTAACATCAATAATTCGAATCAACGGCGGTTTGGAAATTACATTGCGCTCCTTACTGGAGGTCTTAACCGAATTCTTCTTAGTGTAGTTCGAAAAAGGTAGAATTTCTGGTAACAGCACAAGTACTTTAAATTCGTCTAAGCATGAAAAATGAATACAAAACTTTATTGCAATTGTACGAGTTGAGAGGGGGAGTTTTTGCATCACTACTACTACAAATTCAAAACTGAAAATGTACAAGGTTGAGCAATTCAAATTTAAAATAATTACTGATTCCTGAATTTCAAAAGCATCAATCTTATCCAAGCTTCGTACTTTTTCTTCTAGTGATATGCAATTATTATTTATTCTCAGTTTTCAAGGTGAAAGATTCATTCTAAATTCGAAATATAAGCTAAGATATGATTTGTAAATAGTGAAGGTGGTAAAGATTATAAATTAGAGGCTAGGGTGACAGGGTACTCATCCTAAATGTAGTTACTACATATCTTGTTGGGAGTTGCCACAGAGTCGGTCGCATGTTAGTTCGCTCTTGAAACCTTGATTGTTTTACTGGTAATTTGTAAGAAATATACTCTTAAAAGTGGTTATGGTGTGATTAACAGTCATTCTTGTTAGATAAACAAATTCAGTGTGGATGCAGTGCGATCACTTTGTCTAGTAATAGTGTCTACAAGTGGTGCGCGTGTTCGCTTATTACGTTTCCTCCACGTATCGTCTACGTATCTACAGCCGGTGCTTGTGTCTGATCATCATTGTTCCTATATAGCGGAGTCAAAATGGTCTTTAACATGACTGATGGAAAATTTGAACTGCATATGCAGAAATCCCGAAACTTGGAGACTCCGCTTTTGTCTCTCCACAGTAAGGTACACCAACTCACGCTTGAAAACAAGGAGCTGAGAAGGAACAAGAAAAATTAAAATCTGTCATCTTGATGCACGACGGATAAATAGACGCTGTGGACAGAGGGCTTTGAAATAACAATTTGATCATGTTTGGAGTTGCTGAGGAGAGCGATAAAAATTTGGAGAACGTAGCTCGTGGGATTTTTAAATACCATCTTAACACAGATCTGTAAAAGGATCAAATTGATTCTATTACACACCAGAGCGGTAAAAAGCGACAGGAGTCTCATAAGCCCCGCCCTATATAGTACTGACCCAGCTTCCCTCATTCGAAGATAAAAAAACTTATATTCGCCCAGCTGAAGAAACTTCGTGGTACTGGAATCATCATCTCCGAGGATTATACAAAGAAGGTACAGAGGAAAGGAAAACTCTTCTTTCATATTTGAAAACAGCAAGGGATAGTGGCCTGAAAACTTCCTTAGGGTACAATCTTTTGTATGTGGAGGGGAAAGTATTCAGTTACGCGGAGTTGTAATTGTTGGAGAGTGTGATTCGGGATGCGGAAGGGATTATAGATAGGGAGGATCCACCGAAAAATGAAATGAGTGGACGTTACTCGAAACGTAAGGCCTCGAAATGAATATGTGCCACGTGATTGGACAAAATCTTTGACACATATGCTTTACATAAAACATGATTCTTCTAATCCCAAGAACTTCAGACCGATAGCTCTTCTAAACTCTGTCTCTAAAATTTTTAGGCAAATTTTACTATCTATAGTAGATTCAAAAAATGGAAGCCCTTATGCCATATCATTCCGGAAGCGCAAGCGGGCTTTCGCCGGAATAGGGGTTGTATAGATAATATCTTCACTTTGGCCGCCATTTGAGAGATATATCTACAAAAAAAGACATACATATTTATGCCATAGTAGTCAATTTTTCAAGGGCGTTTCGTTCGGTTAATCATGCTCTCATCTGGATAAATTTCACGATTTAGGTGTAAGTTCGAAAATAATTAGGATACTAAAAAGTTCATATGAGAGAGCTTTAACCTGGAGTTTGTTTCTTGCTTTAATTATCTTGGTACGATTTTCTGTAGATCAGGAATGTTCTGTTTGGCAGCTCATGCCGCATATAGCAGTGCCAACCTAGCTTCGGCAGCGGTCTACAATATTTTAATCCGAACTAAATGTTCCTCCTGGCCTTCTATTATCAAAATACAGGACTCACTTATGAAAAGCAC
>JAUMHM010002267.1:0-18326 GCA_032362435.1 Melikaiella ostensackeni | reverse complement strand
TATTGAGTTAAAAGGAGATTATGTGGAAAAATAAATTGCCACTTTTCCAAAATTTTCGTTTTTCTTTTGTAGGCTAAATATTTATTGAATGACCCTCGTAGATGCGGTTCAAGAAGATCGAGCGCGCAGAGCACCCGACAATGGGTCGGCAAACGGTGCCGAACACCCTAGAGTTCGGAGTGCTGAAAGTAATATGGATGCAAATACGACAACGGGCCGGCGAGGTGCTCACAGTAGGTGGACGGATGGACTCGAAGATGACCTGCTGGACTGCTATGATGCCAGCAAAATCCCTATTCCCAAAGGATTTATGGCACGTATGCACGCTCTGTGGTGCGAGAAACACCCAGAGCTTCAGCTTGTCTCGCAACAATCTTTGCAAAATCAGGCTTTATACCTCTTGGGAAGAGGATATAAACGCAGAACGCTTCCCCAACCGCTGCATGAACAAACCGCAGGCGAAGAGCAGGAAGCGACATTAAGACCAATTGAGGAAAGCAGGCAGCCCCTGAGAGATGATAGAGATTCAAGTACGAGGAGGAATATAAACATCCAGGTTCCTCCTAAGCCCCAAGAACTGGCTGGAATGGATGACTTCCTTCGTGAAGATATGTCAGAGGAGTCTCACCTCTGAGCCATTAATTGTTCCGTTTATGGTGCGGCAAGAGCTTTGGCTGATTCAAATCGAAGGCTAAAACCGACGATGAATCGAAAGACCAAAAAGCACTTACATCAACTGAACAAGAAGATTGGCTGAGCAAGACAGAATGCGTCCCACGTTCAATGTGTCAACTTCTCCACTGCAGGACCAGATGGTATCAAGAACTTCTGGTGGAAGAAGTTCACTTCTACACACCAACATCTATCCCGCATCCTCACCTTATATTTGAGGTCGGAGACGCCCAGTCCGCAGTGGATGGTGTTGGGACGCACTCTACTCCTACCGGAGAAAGGCGACTTGTCCAATTTACCGAACTACAGGCCAATAACTTGTCTGAATACGCTGTATAAGATCTTTACAGCCATCCTGAACGAGAGGATTGTTCGGAGAATCGCGCCTATATGGACAGAGATGTACGAACAACGTGGCTCAAACAAAGGCGTAGTACAATGTCAGGAGAATCTTCTCATCGATAGATGCATCTGCAAAGATGCAGACACAATGCAGCCCTAAGAGTGCTTCACAACCATCTTTGCTGCTCTTATGGCGTTGGCCACGACCCTGCTCTGCCGAACGCTCCAGGGGCGATACAGTCAATTGTTCAGAATGAGGAGTGCCAAATTTTTTGGAACTACGATTTTCGGACAGCTGTCTCCGTCACATACTCGAGACCTGATAGCGTTCTCCGAGACTTCGAGGCGCGAGCTATGTTCGTGATCGAATTCACAGCTCCGGCAGAATACAACATCACAACGGCGGAGGAGGAGAAGAAGAAGAGGATCAAGACCTTAGAAGTGGGCTGAAGCAATTATACCCAGAATATTCGGTCAAAATTATTGTCCTTGTGATCGGTGCTTTTGGAGGTGCGAAGCCATCACTGGTTCGTAACCTCAAAGCCATACCCGCGTGTCAGAAATATGGGAGGCACTTGCGAGATGGATGCAGAGGACCCTGCGGTGGTTATATAACCTAATTTTTCAACTATATATTAAGGTCGATCGGCCTGTGGTCATAGGTAGTTTCGCGTGGATAAAAAATAGCCCTATATGCAACCGCCATGCGCCCAAGCATGAAAAAAGATATTGCACAGGGGTTTTTTCAAATCGACCGCACTCAAGTCGCCTCTCAATTGGTCGGTTCGGTGAAGGCTAATGGTTGGCTGGACCAAGACTCGAGCAAAGTTTATGAAAAATTGTGAATTTTGTATTAAGAGTTGTTCATTGTCAAGCAACTAAAACGTAATGATGAACAATTAATAAAACCCGTGAAATGATGCGGAAGACTGATACAAAAAACCAGTAGAGAAATTGCAGTTGATCTCATTTATTATTACGATGTAACGTGCATTCTTTTATTTGTGAGGTTATGTTCGGAAATTTGAATGGTGAAATGCAGCCGCCTGTTACTTTTCTTTAGACCTGAGGATAAAAAGTATCACGAGAATTGACTGAGGCCGACAGGGCGGCGCTACCTATGCCGTGGTGCTAGATTGCATGTAAAAGTGTACAAAAAAATTTTGTTAGTTATAAAAATAATTTTCCTGCACTTTTATGTATCAAAAACTGACCTTCATGATTTTTAGCATCTGTTAAACTAAGAAGAACGGCCGAAAATTGCGTAATTCTCTGCTTTTAGATGTTAATCCTAAATTCGAGTATATATTATACAAAACCAAAAATTAATTTTATCAACTTATGAGAGCCAAAGGGAACGAAGTATAACAATGACAATTCAAGATATAAATAAATTTAGTTTAATGTATAAAATGAATAAAATATCTATCATTATTGATTACTTTGAAATAATATAATAAGTTCTCATAGCAGCTTTTCATTGGAGGTTGTAACCAGGTTTACACCTAGAAAAATTTACATCTACGGTTCCTTTTGAGAACGACACATTCCGTATTAGGTATCTTCATAAATAAATTATAACACCCATTTAATAAATACTCTCTATATGATACAATACTAAAACTGTTTTTTTTTTCCAGTTTGAAAACTGCCAGCCAACTGTCTGTATCTAAATTATATCTCTAATCTTCATTTTTAACGAGGTCGCGGTAATCACTACAAACGCGAGATAATCACTAGAAACTATTTATTTAAAAAAATGTATCAATATTTACATTTTGTCATGCATTCTGTCGGGAGCAGCACCACAACTCTTTCAAATCAAAGTCTGCATTCGTTGTGAAAAATTTCCTAGTTTCAATACTTTTTGTGTAAAACAAAATTCGTAAAATGAGTCAATTCAATTTGGCCCTGGTTCCATCGCCCTTGAATCAGAAATTACATCCAAATATTGTGTTCTAAACACGAAAGGAATTAACAAAATAATAAACTTCTGAACGCAAAAATATTGTTGAATTTTATGCTGGAGTTCAAAGGAAAAGTTCATTGATTCCAAGAAGAATGGGCAAATAATTTAATACATGAAACAAAATTTGCCATGGCAGAAGTAACGTATTATTTTATGGTTTATTATTCACATTTAACTACAATGAATATAAACACAATTCATGCTTTCACCGGAATGCCGAAGTGTTCTTTTCTCTTTTTTGATTCGTCTATCTTTCTTTTCCATGCACCTACGGCGAGAGATTTTGGAGTAACAAATCTTCGAAGCTGTCAAAAATTCGGAGGAAAATTCTGAGGACATAGAATTGAGAACCCAACCAATTTAACTTGATTTGAAGAGGCAGTCGACGATGGATCACGTACCAGAATTTTTGAGAAAGTGAACCAGGCAGAAATCTCTTCAGATTTCCATGTGATATTTCGCCTCATAAGAGATAGTATACGCAATGTCTACTTTTACATTTATATTTATTCGATTAAATTTATAGTATTGAAAGTACTAAGAAACAGATTTAACTTAAATTTTACCTTCGTAAAGATTTCAAGGATTTACAAAATAAAGCATTTTCGTAAAGTATTGTTCCCAACATATCAAGTTCTTTTTAAATAGTTAGAATAAAAATCATAATTGGAAATTAACTGAACCTAATTCAAATGAGAGTTCTGGTAAATGTGATTTTTTGATAAAAATGAAAATAGTCGATCAGGCAATGACCTGAAGCTAGTAAATCATTTGTTTGTCTACGAATTTCATTCCTATGCACAGGAGGATGTCGATACTCTCTTGTGAAGATAGGCTTATTCTCAAAGGTGAAAATTTTATGATCAATTACCGTCGTTGACCTCAATTCATCACCTGGTAAAAAGAACTGAGATGAATATTCTGAAAGGATGGGAAGAAGACTCGACTTTTCTTCCTCATTCAAATTTTTTAAATCAAGAATTTTCAACAATTTGGAAAATCTAGAAGCCAACACCTTCTGCCCGTCCACTATTTCTAAACTTTCGCGAGTTCTCGATTGAGTGAGTACTTGAGTGTACTCTTCTAATTCAGCTTGAGGAACTGCCAACTCTATATCATGCTCAGTTGAATTTACAATATACATCCTAATTGTGTCATTTTCGTTTTTAACAAGGGATTCCTCCGCGAAAATTCCTGGACCATAATCTAACCGTCTCATGTATCCTTCAACCAGATTAGTCCTCTTTATTGGTATCTGTACTAATTGTTTGGTTCTTGCAGGTAACCTGATGGTGAAACAACATATCAACGGAAAATTCTCATCACCTAGATGAAGTCGGTCATCCACGAAATCAAGAAGAGCACGCTGCTGTCTAAGGAAAATTTTTCCCATTATGCCATCTTTAGCTATGAGGAAGAATTTTCAAACGACGCGGAATGAAGTCTCAACTCCTCGCAAAAGAAATTTGGCTTCCCCTAAAGTCGAAACCATGAAGGGCCCGATTCCCATTAAATTCAATATTCTTTTTCGATTCATCAAAGTATGGGAATCTAAAACTGTTTCCTTAATTAGAATTACACTTGCGCCCGTGTCTATTAACAAGGTTCCCTTTCCCCTTGAAAAGATACAATGCTTAAATTCCACCACCGCGGCTGACTCTGCGGAATCACCCTTACCAACATTGAGGATGACTCGTTTTGAGAGGGTCCTTGATTCTGAGTCATCATGCCCTCCGTGGGATGACCCTGTTTTTAAGTTTAGATTCTCTTTATGAGGATTTTTGTTTCGCATTCTTTCCCTATCATATTTTTGTTTCAAGCGCCTCCTGCTGGAATCATGATTTTCCCGGAAGCAATAATGACATCATTTTCTGTCTCCATCCTTTACATCTCATTTTTAACGTTGAGGAGAATTTCGTCGTATATGCTCTACTTCTTTACAACCATAACATTGAATTTTTTAATTTTTTTCTTAATGTTTTCGGTACCAAAATGAGCTACTCTCTTACGAGGGTTAGACAGCGTTTTCGTTTCTCCTCGAAATTCAATTTTAGGCTTTTGCGCTTCCTTATTGTGAGCCCAATCCCAGCTTTTATATTGCATTTTCGCTTGAGATGCTAAAACTATCGCTTCGTTCAAGGTGCCCGGGTTCTTATCTCTTATGGCGGTAAATATTTCTGTATCCTATCCCCTCATCAAAGTAGAAATTGCATTCTCCATATAAGTTTCACTTTTTTCTCTTCCCTTTTCTACCGGAGTTTTTTGTAAAATTAAGGTAATAATTCTGTTTAATAATTGATTAACACTTGCCCCAAAATCTGTTATTTCTTCCTCAGGATTTTTAACCGTTATTGTCAATTCTTGCATTAATTGACTAATATCGGACTTAGGTTTATAAATTTGTTCAAGAGTGTTTAACATTTCTTCTAAAGTAATGCCTACCCTTTCTTGTATATGCTGCCGAGCAGCTCCCACTACCTTGGTTCGAATTAGCATTGTCAAATATGGTATTTCTTGCGCTGTTACCATCCTTTTCGCCATTCTGAAATGCTCCACGAACATGTTAACGGACATGTTGCTACCGTTCGACTCAGACCAGGAACATCTGATCCTCCTGAACTATTACTTCTTGTTCTTGTTCTAAGTCTATTTCCTTCTACTCTATCCTTTTCTGATCAAGTATTGTTCGCTGCCTCCTTGATAGGAGTTTTCGCTTTCTTGGCGGCTTGTCGGCCAGGTCGCTTGCTAATATTCGACATTTTAATTAATTGGACTTACTTAGAATTATTTAATGATTAATTTAATTTTGCGCTCGCACTTGTAGATTCTCGTAGTGTTGTAGCGTCGTAACTTCCTTTTCAATGAAGATTTACAGATGCGTGAGTGAAGATTTGATTCTCGAAGATTGAAGAAGAGTTTCCTATTCTTGAAATCCCTCGGTTCCGTAACCCTCTTCCTCACTGGGCCGGGCCAGCGTTGCCGGGTCCCTCTTCCGTCCCCGGCGCTGCAATATATTTGATTTCCGCTGTTCCCGTTTGCACTCGACGTTGATTCTTAAGAATGGATCCGTTTGCTGTCATTGGTTGGTGGAAACCAATAACCGGGGGAACTGGTCAGGTTTAAATCAAACACTATTAATTGTCACTTCAATATAAATGTATTTTATAATCACTTGTTGCCTAGCACTAAATGCACATAATTTAATAGGCGAATACACATAATCCAATTGGCACTCATCATTTAATTCGTCGTTACACAAGTTTGTAATTACGCAAAGAACAACAATGAATATAATCGGCGAAAGCAGAACGCGGCGTCGAGGACGCGTTTCGGATCAAGATCTTGATCTATGCAAGTTTAATCAGTTTACAGTTCAATGATTCAACTTCTTTATAAGTACAATTTCATAAGACAGAGTGTCGCAAGTTTTAAGTAGTGAATTCGGTACGGAGATACAAATATATGACGTTTTTCCGCTCTGGAAGCTCTTTTATCATCTTCGATTTGAGCGGAGTTTTCCCTTTCCTTTTGGTGAAGACCAATTGAATAGCTGACGTCATGGAATTTTTCCGGACATTTGACCAATACGAAAATAGGTCATTTTACTTCGCCTACGGGTTATGACTCAGAAAATGAATCATTCGATGATTGAAATTTTCACATAAAATAAGTCCAAAGTCCGTTTTACATCCGGTCTAACTGGCGCCATAAACCCATTTATGATACTATTTTTAGACCTGTGAGTCATCGGTTGACCTAATTCTAGCGATGTTCTCATATAGGAGTTCTTCAATCTTAATTTCTAAGATCCCTGGATAGAGAGAGAGAAAAAGATAATAGTCAAGATGTCATTTATTAATTAATTTTTATTAATTTTCCATTTATTAGCATCCATATTTCATTTTAAAGAAACCAAAGAATCAATTTATATATCAAAAAAATGCTATTGAGTATTAAATTTGAACTTTCAAACCTGTATCAAAATATATTAACATTATTATATCAGTCTTAATATTAATATGATGTAATATTTAATATAATGCATATTATATTTAATTTTTGTATTTTAATTTAATAATAATATAATGTAATATAAATATTAATATAAATTAATGTAAATATTTAATCATGTATCAGCACGATTCCATTAAATGACCTTACTTCAATCTGACAATTTCTAACAAACTTGTTCAGTTCACGACCTCGCGGGGGTGGTGTAGAAAGACGGTGCAGTGTAACTTTTTTCAACTTCTTTGGATTTTTTTTTTACTTTTTTTTTAGCCTCCTCTGATCTAATTAAAAATTACATATAATTGCTTCGGAAAATTTTCTGTTTCAACAGAATCATAATTCTTTTTGAAAATTCCCCGTTTCAGGTTAAAATTGTTTTGTTTTTTTTAAATTCAGTGTTACAACTTCTCGAAAATTTCCTCTTCCAAGTCCGAATTATAGTTCTTTTCGAAAATTTCTGGTTCCAGATCAGAATTACAATTTTATTCCGAAAATCCTCCAATCCAATTCAGAATTACATAAAATATTTCTTCGGAAATTTTCCTGTTCCAACTCAGAATTATCATTCTTTTCAAAAATTCCCTGTAGAAGGTCAGAACTATAAGAATTCTTTTAGGAAATTCCCTTTTTTAATTTAGCATTATAATTCCTTTCTAAAATTCCTTGTTCTAGATCTAAATAATATATTTTTTTTTTGAAAATTCTTCGATTCATTTCAGAATCGCATATAATATTGCTTTGGAAAATTTCCTGTTCCCGCTCAAAGTTAACATTTTTCTCGAGAATTCACTATTCCGAGTCAGAATTATATAGTCCTTTTCGAAAATTCTCTGTTCTAAATTGGAATCAATTATTTTCGAAAATTCCCCGTTCCGAGTAAAATTGTAATTCTTTTGGAAAATTCACTATTCCAAGACCAAATTACAATTCTTGTCAAAAATTTCCCCTTCCAAGTAAAAATTATGGTTCTTTTCGAACATTTCTTGCTCCAGGTCTCACTTGTAATTTTTTCCAAAAGTTCTTCAATCCAATTCAGAATTACAGTCAGATTATTCTGGCTTGGAACAGTCAATTTCCAAAGGGAACAGGGGCAGGAAATTTTCAGGGAATTCCCTGTTCCAAATCAGAATTATAATTCTTTTGGAAAATTCCCTAAACCAAATCAAAATTTTATTAAAAATCTTTTCAAAAATTCCCTGTCCGAAGTCCCTGTTTCAAATTGAAAATTACAGATATCTCTTTCAAAATCCCCTGTTCCAAATTATAAATACAGTTTATATATTTTTATTTCTAAACGTAAATCTTTCTCTCTTGGATTTAAATGTATCAAATTTAAAATTATATATTTATAATTTATATAATTTAAAACACTAATTCTCTTGAAAAATTCACTGTTACAAGTCAGAATTATAATTTTCTTTGAAAATTCCTTGTTCCAGATAATAATTATTTGAGAAAATTCCTTTTTTAAGTTCAGAATTACAGATATCTCTTCCAAAATCCCTTGTTCCAAATCATAATTACAGTTTATATACTTTTATTTTAAAACGTGAATCTTTCTCTCTTCGATTTAAATATAAAGGTATATATTCACAATTTAAGATAAATACTAATTTACGAGTTTGAGTGTACACCGTATTTCAAAATTTCAAAGACTTCAAAGATTTCAAAATAAAAAAAAATTGCAAACAGTATCACTTATATGATAGTCATTACCGACCATAAAGTCTTTTTCATTGTTCGTTTCGTGATTGAATAAACTGTGAGTAATAAAATTTTAAAACACTTTTATTATTCATTTTAGTACAATCGAATGAAAAATCCCGGTTACTGGATCAAATTCCCGATCATTTCTTTGTTCTTTTATAATAGACTAAAAGATTAAAATTACTCTTGGCAGTTCAATAAAATAACTGTTTTATAAGCAAAGAATAAAAAATTATTATTATTCAAAGTTTTCATGAAAAATTCAAGGAGATTTTCAGGTTCTCAAAGTTAAAAAAATTCATGAGAATTCCAGGTATTCACAAGGTCACTAGACATCCTGCTATGCTATTATATTCCTAATGATAGATTTCTTGGATTGAAATTCAAAACCATAGACCTTGAAATGGACCTGTTAAGGGTGGGAAAAATAATAAATTACCTGATTGTTAACGATTAGCATAATTAATCGCTATGACAATTGTAAAAACAACCACAGATCCCAAAAAACACCACGGACATGATAAAAAATCATTAGGAAAGTGGTTTTGGGTCGCAATATCTCTGATATTTGCGTAAACGTTCCCTTTATTAATAGTGAAGTAATGAAATTTCATTATTGCACTGGTGGGAAAACGTGTTGAATAATTATGATAATCGTCAACAATCAGGTAAGCTGTTATTTTCCCCCCTCTCAACAGGGCCGCGAAATCACATATTTCTCACGGTAGTTGAGAAATATTATATTATAAATATATTAAAAAAATATTATTATAATATATAATATAATATATTATTATATTATTTCTGGTCATTTCCCGTTTTTTCCCCGGTAAACAAATTTCCCGGCCTTTTCCTGGTTTCTCGTTCATGTAGACACCCTGTCAATTCTTCGATTGTTGTATCCACTTTAGGAAAAAATCGATTTAAAATTCATTTCATAAACCCAATTATAACTAACCACGGTGCGGCTGAACCGATTTTCGCATAAAGTTTTCTGCAAATGGGATTTTATTGTTGATTACAGTTCTTTGGCATCATACGAACAATTTAAGACCAAATTTAAATAATCGAACAGGCCCTTTTCGAAAAAAATCGATTTTTGTATTTAATTAGCTTTTAACGAAAAAATTTGCAAAAGACATTATTATAATGGTATTTTTAAATTTCTTTTTTAGTATAATTAAAATTTTTGAAACTCTTAAAAGTTCAAACTAAGATTATTAGTTGTCAACTGGTTGCTTATAAAGTCGAACTTTTCAATATTTGGACCTATAATTCAAAACATGGAAGCTGTTCATTTTAATTTCAAGAGTGTTTGGCTAAAATACAAAGTTGATTCACATCACCCTGAATATTCACGCCAGTTACTACGAGCCGTATGCGAATTTAACGGTCTTCATGGCTAAGTGTGCGGAGAATACCTTTTTATGTATCATAGTTAAAACATGTTGTTCATTGATGCTTATAGAATTATTAAATTTATAATTTCTTACTTGAACACAATTTGAAAAACTTATTGAACTTAATTACAAGACGACAACAAGAATTTGAATAATAAGGCCCAATATTGCCAACTTCGACTTTATATGAGATTAGTTGGCAAATAATAATCTCAACTTGAACTTTTAGTTTAAAAATTCAAATTACATTAAAAAAAGGAATTTAAAAATACGGTTAACATATCTTTTACCAATTTTTCGTTAGAAATTAATTAAACACATAAATCGATTTTTTTTTTTCAAAAAGGGCCCGATCGATTATTTTAAATTTGGTCATATATTGTTCGTAGGATGCCAAAGAATTGTAATCAACAATAATTTCCCATTTGCAAAAAACTTTATGTGAAAATCAGTTCAGCCGCAACGTGTAACATGAGAATCGAAAAAATGAATCAAGGAAGAAAAAAAAATTCTATTCTTAACAAATTATTTACAATGTATTCCATTAGTCGATTGTCAAAACTGTATCATACAAAAAAATCAAAGAATACATTTATGCGCATTCATAAATCATAATCATTCGAAAAATGTTCATTTGTCAGAGGGAAGATAATGCGGCGGTGGGTTTTTAAAAGGAGTACCATTTGTAAAACTGGAAAAATTCGTTGCTGGTTTGTAAGGTGAAAAAGGCACTTGTTGCATTGGTATCGAGGGGGGTGGAATACTAAAATCTGGAGGCATCACAACGGGATGAATTGGCTTAAAGTTCGGGGGTGGTATAGACAAGTTCATTGGCGGTGGTGGTACAGATAAGTTTGGTGGTGGAACACCAGGAAGGTAGACAACATTCGTCCCAGGAGTCGCAGGCGAGATCGTCTTTGGAGTTCGGACTGGAAAGAAAATAATAGAAAATTATAAAAACAATTATTTCAGGGCTCGGACTGACTTCAGAGATAAGAAATACTGTCAATAGTGGCATGAATTTTGAAAGATAGTATCAAAATAGTGGCATAACATTTTTTAAATAATAAACTTATATAAATCACAGGCTGATACTTTTTGACATTTTTTTTCTAACGATGAAACTATTTTGCTATTACTTTGAAAAAAATGACACTTATGCTACTATTTTCTCAAACTTCTCGCTAATGCAACTATTTTTTCACTTTGCCTTTAAGCATACTTTCAAACTTCGCTGATTGGCTAAAATAACATCCGCCATCTCAAAAATCGGAACTTTCAAAAGATTTCAAGATTTTAAAGATTTCAAAAATGTTCAGACCATCTCAAGGAATTTCTAAAAATTTCAAGAGATTTCAAAGATTTCAACTGATTCCAAGGGGGCTTAAAGGATTTTAACTGATTTCCAAGGACCTGAAAGGATTTTATGAGGGTTTAAAGCTTTTAGAGTATTTTAAAAGATTCCAAGGGATTTCAGAGAATTTCAAAGATTTCAAGGAATTTTAAGAGATTTCAAGCAGTTTTTTCAAGATAATTCACGGGTTTTCAAAGGATTTCAAGTGATTTGTAGGGATCTTACCAGACCTATGCGATTTTTGAGGAACTCAAAAGACTTAAAAAATTTCACAAGGATTTCAATTTCAAAGGATTGGACACATTTTAGGGTGTTTTACAAGATTCCAAGAAATTTCAAAAATTTAAAGGGCTTTGAGAAGAGTATCAAAGACACTAAAGGATTTCAAGGATTACAAGGGATTTTATAAAATTTCAAAGAATTTCTAAAAAAACTTTAGGGAGTACATGAAATGGATTGAAATTTTACGGGACTTCACTTTGCCTTTAAACGTTCTTTCAAACTTCTTCACTGATTGGCTAAAATAACATATCCGCCAACTCAAAAATCCCAATTCCAAAACATTTCGAAAAATTTTGAAAGATTTTTCTTCAAAAAGTCAAAAAAAGTCGAAAATATCGTACAAACCAAAACTTAGAAAATAAAAAAATAGATGACTTAAAGATATTTTTAATTAATTTTGGTATATATTGACTATTTTCCGGTATATATTTCTGTACTTAAGATGATGAACATGTTATTTTAGCCAATCAGCGAAGAAGTTCTAAAATATTTTCAAGGAGAAAGTGAAGAAATAATGGAATTAGACGATTTTTTTTAATAGTGGCAAAATAGTGGCATCGACTAAAAAAAGTGTCAAATAGTGTCAATAGTGGCGTGAGTCCGAACCCTGTTATTTTTAAAAACAAAATTCTCTCTTTCATACTCCAAAGATAATATTTGTATACTAACCATTGCTGACTGGTGCAATAATCCTTTTTGGAGTTGAAACTGTAAGTAAAATAATGTATACTTTAAATACGACTTTTTTCATCAAGTCAGTGAAGTCATAAACGTACTAACCACTGCTGATGTTAGGATTAGATTGATTAGAAACCGCAGGAGGCGGTGTACTTGTGTCTATTACTCTTGTTTTCGCTTTAGGAGTTCTTTTCCCTGCATTTGGTAAGGAAGCGAGGAGTGGAGCTTTTGCTACTGAATATATGTTAAGCACCTGATGGCCAATATCGTCCAAAATGTCTTTATTCAAATCCTCAACGAATAAATCCCACCATTTCTTTTGATTTGGTTTTTTTCCTTTCCAATCTAGGACTTGAAAACAATTCATTTTTGTTGCTAATCGAATTAAGGCTATCGCTATCAGTTCAGGCTCCCACTGAACACAGAGAGTTGTGCACAAGCTGTAATTTAAAAATTGGTTTAAGATTTAATAATTTTCAAGTCATTTCAAGAATTTCAAATTGCCTAGAAAAAATATTGAAATAGTTACCTGTCGTTCATGAAGTTCCACGCCCTTTGCACCACTTTTTCCACCTTGGCTTTATCGCCCCTCAGATACTTTCCGTATTTTAGCAAAAATTTGTAGGGGTGTTCTACGCTAAACTCGAAGTTGATCGTCTTCAGGAGGACTTTTTCAAATGTCATCACTTCTTCCTGAAGATGAATCAAAAATGCTTATAATAAAAGTTTATTCAAAATCGAAAGGCGCAAATCCGGAATTTACTATTCAAAACGGTCTGAAGTAGAGTGAGCCGCAAAACCCTTTTTTTGAGTAGCGGATTCTAATACACTGGAATCTCGATTTATTTCCCCTCGATTTATTGCCTTCTCAGAATTTCAGCCAGCTCGCATTCGTGGATGAGGGCGTCCGAGGGGCAGGGAAAGAAGCGTGGCGACCTCGACGCAATTACGCAGTACCGTAAACACAGAGCGGGCAGTGCACCAAGTGGATAATTTCGTCAGTTCGATTTCAGTGTTTCGGTTACTTTTGGTTATGCGTCACAAAAATGTCAAAAAGGACAAGCTTAACGTTCGAAGAACAATACGAGCTTGTGGACAAAGTGAAATCACGTGCCGCAAAATAGTCTATTTGACAGAAATATGGTATCTGGGAGAGAACGTACGAGCGTGTGATAGCTCGCAAATCTGAGTTAAGGAATAAGGTGAAAAGTTATGAATATTTGAAGAAATCGTCGAAAACAAGTGGTAATACGGTTTTAGATGCTGCTGTGTTAGAACGTTTTAAGCAAGTGAGACATAGGTGATCCAATGGCCGGGCCGATCATTAGAGAGAAAGCTCTCGTTTTAAACGAAAAGCTCAATGGTCCTCAAACGTTCAAAGTAAGAAGACAAAAAATATTTTAACGTGTAATAGCGAAATTTGTTCCTCATTTCAGCTAAATACTTGGTTTACCCTTGTCTCAGAAAAATTAAATGCATATCATTCATCAATTGGACTAGGTTTTTTAGGTTATGTATCGGCTTCTAAACGTTTTTCAAAGATAATGTTTATTAAGACCCATGCGCTCTTTAAAACGCTAAAAAATATTTTATTTTGTTTATTACAAATAATGGCTTCTTAACTTATAGAATTATCCATTAGACCAAAATTAAAAATAATTAAATCACTATTACGTAAATAAAAAATGTAATTTATTTATTTATCAATTTATCAATTTCTAATTTATAAATTATTATAATATTCATAATATATTATGATAATATATATTATAATATGTATTTATAATTTATCATTCTAGTAAAGTATATTTTTTATTTACAGAATAGTGATTTAATTACTTTTGATTTTGCTCAGAATTAATTAATTTTGGTCTAATGGATAAATTTATAAGTTAAAAAGCCATTATTCATAATAAACAAAACAAAACAAACATATTTTTAGCGTTTTAAACAGCGCGCGAAAAGCATCTAATTAGATGCCATGTGCGATGCATGCGCAGTACCGCGTGTAGCCCGCGTTGAGAGCACTGGTTCATACGGCCCTGACTTGTTTACATCGTAGAAGTTCTTGGAACGGAGTCACGGTCATCGAGGCAATACCCCAGGCTCAAGCTAAATCAAGGTTTAAGGGTAATGCGTAAAAGTTGTATTTGCCCAACAGTTTTAAGCCTTCCAAATTTTAGTTGATCGGATAATACCTTCTGTTCTTTGTATGGTTTTGAAAATTCCAATTTTGGAAAATTTTAGAATAATAATATAAAATTAAAAAATAAAATGTTTGCTCAAGTTAGATCTTCCGAAAAATGTGCAAAAAAACGAGTTTCTTGGATTATAACATGTGCTTGAAATTGCTTCAGGTGTGATCTAAAAAACATGTCATTGTTTTGTTGTCGTGAAAAAAAAATCCTGGTTTAAAAATGGTAAATTTGGCCTTTTTTGGGCACCTTTAAGATCTTGCAGACCAAAAAAAATATTTTTTTATGGTAACAAAATAATGGTACATTTCTTCGATCACCGTTAAAGAAACTTCAAGCGCGACATGTTTACACTTTTTCAAAAAAAAGTTAATGTAATCAGAAAACTTGTTTTTTTGCACATTTTAAGAAAGTTCTCACTTAGCACAATTTTTTTTTAATTTCCAATTTTATATTATTATTCATTACCAGCAACTATACCTACAAAAAATTCAACATAATTTTGTAGCCTCAAAGAAATTTTTTTAAATTTTACAAAACTTGAGTTTTCAAATCCATGCACAGAACTGAAGATATTAGATGTTATTAGAATCCGTTACTCAAAAAAGGGTTTTTTTTCGGCCCACTCTAGTATACAGCTTTCAATTATTAACCTATTCAAACGTTTTTTTTTACTAAACAGTTTTAAATTCTCAACATACGTACGAATCGATATTTTTAATTTTTGTACTTTTTAGCCTATCTTTTTAAAACAAAATATAAAAAAGTGCATTTTTAAGAAAAATATTTTTGTCTAAGCTCTTAAACCTTAGATTGATTTACCATCGACTTTAATTCAAACCTAAGCATGCACAAAAGGCAAATAATTTGTTTATTGTATTACTTTATTGTTATAAAAAAACTTATAAACAAACAATTTTCATTTTTTTCATGAAAAAATCCTTTGTCATCTAATATTTATTTAAGTAGCTTCTGAGACTTATTAAACTGCAGGAAATTGTTTACCCCTAACATTTAGCTTTGTTATAATTAATTCAAGTTAACAAATAGAGTATTTTTATCCACTTTTCTTGGAAGACAATTATTTTCCATCTTATATGTATCGAAATAGTTTTGCAGACTTAATAAACTCTAGCAAATTGTCAACACTTGACATTTATCTTTGTTTCTTTTACTTACCTTCTCTGTATGCTCAAGTTGTAATTCAAGTTAATTGCATATATACCTAAGGGTGAAGAGCTGAGAAAAAATTTTTTTCTTCAAAAATGCACTTTTTTGCAACTTTGCTTGTAAAAAAAAAAGTAAAAAGTGAAAAAATAAAAAATTCGCTTCTTTCGTTTGCTAAGAATTGAATGCTCTATGTCTATAATTCTAAAAAAAAATTCAAACCGGTTCAAAATTGAAAGTTGTAGACCTTTCTGAATGGAAAATTCCAGATTTTCAGCACTGTGGGGCATGAGATTTTTTAAATAATTACTTTAGCATTTTCACCAAAGGTTTTGAAAACATCCTCGGTTAAGAGAGACTTTGCTGCCTCCACAAGATCTTTGCATCGTTTTGGAGTTTCTTCTGCCTTTCCGGCCAGAAAGAGGCAACTGCAAGCCGTGACCTGAGCAGTGATTTGAGATTATTAAATTATTATTTTTTTTAAAATTAAAATCAGAAAAACTACTTACATATCGGGGAAAGTCCTTGAAGGAATGGGCCATATAAAAACGGTGAAAGAAAACAACTCCTGTAGCAATGGTGTTGTAACCTAAGTCCATTTTTGCGCCAATGAATCTAATGAACTTCACACCCTCTGACCTGTATCGGAATTCGGTTTTAGCATCGATTCCATCCTTGAGAGAAGGTGTGTTTATCAGTTCTTCCCTTTCGTAATACCGCCACATTTTTTTGATACCTGGTGAAATTAATTTCAAAGCAGTATATAAAAAGTTGATTGCATAGAAAAACCTTCCCTTTTTGAATTCTAAATATAATAATTACAGGGTTGGTATAGAAGTCTGGTTTCAAAATTCCAAAATTTTAAGATTCTATTCATCGCAGACTAATTTTCGAACAATTACTTACACAATTATTCATTATAATCATATCGAGGGGTTGACCACTCGACAGTGAACACTAGAAGATTTCAGATCTCACAAAGATTTCAAAGATTTCAAAACATTTCAGAAGATGTTAAAGAATTCAGAAAGATTTCAATGATTTCACAAAGATTTCAAAAGATTTCTCAAAGATAACAAAGATTTCACAGAGATTAAAATGATTTCACAAAAATTTCCAGGACTTCAAAAGATTTTAAAACAGTGAAAGAATTTTGTTTTTAAAAATAACAGAGCTCAGACTCACGCCACTACTGACATTTTTTGATACTTTTTTTAAGCGATGCCACTGTATTGCCACTATTTAAAAAAGTGTCACTGGTGCCACTATTTTTTAAATTTCTCTTTGAGAATATTTTAGAACTTCTTCGCTGATTGGCTAAAATAACATGTCCACCATCTTAAGTACAGAAATATATACCCGAAAATAGTCAGTGTATACCAAAATTAACTTAAAATATTTTTAATTCATCTATTCTTTGTTTTCTAAGCTTCGGTTTGTACGATATTTTTTACTTTTTACGACCAATAGTAATCACATAATCGCATTCAAGAGCATAAAATATAAAATTGGTAGCATTCAGAATTTAAAAAACTTAGAATTGGACAATTTTATAATAAATAAGTTCCAAATTTATCAATATTTCAAGGTGAAGGGCTTCAAGACTGAACAATGCTAAATAAAATTATTCATCTTTTGTTAATATCAAAATTTTCAAATTTCAAAGTTTCCTTTTTTGAAAATAGTTGAAAGTAGAAATTCTTTCCAACTGATAAGAAATCAAACAGAAAATACTTATTGCTGAATAAAAGCATTCATTTTTTATTAATATCAAAAATTTCAAACTTCGAAGTTTTCTGTTTTGAAAATAGTTCAAACTAGAAATTCTTTCCAGTTAAAAAGAAATCAAACAGAAAATATTTACAAAATTCATATTCATCAATATATTCATCATATTCATATTCAATTCATATTCAATCTTGAAAAAGTGTACTATACCTATAATAAATAATAATTTACAATTTGTGTGAAATTGAGAAATTTTAAACAAGAAGCTCTCAAAATTGAAAAATTTCAGACTAAGAATTTGAAAATTGGACAACTTCATTAACAATTTTATTCTGAATTGAAGAATCTCGAAATTGCATGATTTTAGATTAAAATTTCGAAAAGAGGACAATTGCAAAACATTCAAAATTAAATAATTTCATACTCAAATTTAAAAAATTGGATCATCTAAAATTCAAAGGAATTATATTGTATTATTTCTAATTAAAAGCGTTCAAAATTGAATAATTTAAAATTGAAAACTGCTGAATTTAATTAATTGTTAATTCGAAGCGATGAAAATTTGACAATTTGAAATTGATAACTAATTTGCATATGTCAAAGTCAAAGCTTTTTAAATTCTAGAATTTTAAATTGTTATTACGTAAAAAATTGTAATTTAACAACAAAACTGATTAGACGAATTTTTCTGATCCAAATATAAATTCACCGTCATTTTCACCATTCAAAATAGAGATAATTTCAATAATAAACCTTTAAAAATGAATTATTCTAAAAAAAAACGTTAAAAATGAAGTAATTTTAATTGAGAAACATTAAAA
>JAUMHM010002237.1:0-17646 GCA_032362435.1 Melikaiella ostensackeni | reverse complement strand
ACGTAATTGATTACGGCCCCCCCCCCCCCCAAAGCAAGTAATTTTGACAGCAAATTCAGCAGGGTGCATTAAATATGAAATTATCAACTGCACCAATTTTGTTTATTGTCAGGGAGATATTTTTGAAAACGAAAATGAGTTTTATTCAATAAGTTATAATTTCGTCACTACATTTAGTGCAGAAAGCAGAGCTGAAATTTTTATAAACTTAACCCGCCTCATTAATGTTTACGATATTTTTGAAAACAAGCGTTGTCCAAAATTCCTCCAAGAGTAATTTGCGTAATCAAGAGATTTTCTTCAGAGCTACGACGGTGATGGCGTTGACGTTTGAGCATTCATCTCGTTGAGAGCGATTGGTATCCCTTACTCTGTTATATGCTCGCAATTCTCAAACGGTAAAACAGTTTTTTTTTTTATATTTGAATGATCAATGGCAAATACATATATGTACCAGAAATTAAATAAATAAAGATATTTACGAAGAAGGGTGACAAGATTAGAAATTATGTTATAAGTAGACCAATATTTTTATTTATTTTGAGTTATATTATTTGTGCTTCTCGAATATCTGTAGAGTAATTTGTGAACAAAAGTTAAATCTTCTTCATTTGCGATGATAAAATATATTTTTTGACCTATTTTTTCAGGGACTCAACCGAAATTTTCGTTCCATTTCGTAATTGACAGAAAAGAGACATTTTTACTAAACGTTCAACAGTTATCTATAGATTTGGACGGAATTAGATAATACCTGAAATGACATTATCGATTGGATTGAAATTATTTCATATAACTGCCAGTAGCGAAATGGAACGAAAGATTTGGTCGGGTCCTTGATTTTCTTGAAGTGGAAATGAAAGTCAAATTATGATAACTTTAAAAATGGAAGACGTACCAATGCTTTCTGCTGTAATTCTTAGAGAAAAGAAACTTATATTCTAATAGATGAAAAAATTATGCATTTTTCAAATTAAACTTTGTTAAACAATACACAATTGTGATCTTACAGCAAAGGATCACAGCAATATAATATATTAGCAATTGATCATGCTGGAAAAACTAAACTTATTCACAGGAAAAAGTCCGAATAAAGAATTTGTTTAAGTGATACACAATTGTTGTCTGATTGCAAAATCTGAAAGCAAAAGAGCATTGGTGTAATATTTATAGTTGATTGTGCTGAAAAAATAAACTTATATACACAAAAACGCTGAATCATGCGTGTTTATTGAATTTCTTATGAATAGTTGAGAAATGATGTTTCATTTATTCAATTTTTAAGTTTACCTTTACACATTTGATTTCTATTTTTTCTGAAAACATGAATCCAATATATTTAGATATCGCGAATAAATGAGATGTAACTGCTGTTCACTATTTTGTTTATAAGAATTCGAAAAATATTTTTATTTAAGTAATACTGCTGGATGATATTTTCAATGAGCTTACTGCCTCGAATAGGAACATTTTTGATAAACTAGATTCTTGGGATTTTATAGGAACCTAATCTGTCGCTGACAGAAAATACCAGGACCATGAAAGCCAGTGGCTGCCAGAAAAAAAGAAGAGCAGTTATTTTCTGCTCGTCTTGTGAGAGACAGTTCCTTTCAACCTACTTCCTAAGACCCTAAGGCCAAATAGAGATGATAGGTTCATTCTTAACCTTAAGAGCTTAAACATATTTATTGATACCTCCCACTTCAAACCAGGAGACATAAACACAGCTATAGCACCGATGACTAAGGGGTGCTATATGACATCAATCGATTTAGAAGACGCTTATTCATTAATTTCCATAGCGGTAAAGCATAGAAAATTTCTTAGATTGGAACTGTATGGTATATCTCACAAGTTTTAATGTATGCCATTTGGGCTTTGCACCGCTCCATATACATTTACAAAATTGATGAAACCAGTTGCACAGAAATTGCAAGAACTAGGGGTTATACTTGTTATATATTTGGATGGCATACTGATAATAAGCAAAACTCAGATAGAATGCCATAAAAGCATTTTAAAAAACGCGAGTACTACTCTAAAGGCTGGGTTTTGTTCTCAACATGGACAAATGTCAACTCAAAGTTTTGAAGGAAATTCAAGGTGACAAATCGGAAGGGGTTGTAGTGGTCCCTTATTGGCCGACACAACCTTGGTTTCCCGTTTTTACATCCCTGATGATTTCACAACTCATCCATTTTCAACCTAATAGAGGTCTATTAATTTGTACTTTCAGAAAAATACACCCGCTGTCAAGAAACCTTACCCTGGAAGCAGCACAATTATCCAAGAGACTTTCAAGTTGAGAGGAACCTCGGAAGAATCTCCTACAGGGATGTTGGCATCGATAACTCCAGGAACACTCAAACAATACAGAAAAGGAATTCAGTTGTGGTGGCAATTCTGCCAAAAGAACTGTTGCCCTCTATTTACTAGTTCCATACCAACAGTGCTACATTTTTTCTCCGAGACCTTGAAACAAACCAAGTCATACAGCACGTTGAATGTTTATAGAGTCGCGTTGTCACTAGTCATGGGTGATGAGCTTGGAAAGAACCAGCGAATCACAAGATTTTTTAAAGGAGTTTCAGCCTTGAAACCACGAGCACCCAAATATTCAACTACATGGTACACAGCACCAGGCTTGAAATACTTAACCGAGCTGTACCCTAACAAAGACGTCTCCTTGGAGGACCTGACAAAAAAGCTGGCAACACTTCTAGCTCTGATAACTGCTCAGCGGATGCAGACCCTGAAAGATCACCCTGAACAGCATAGCTTCGCCTATAAGTAATTCAACTCAAATAAAAATCCCTGCCAGTCTTGAAACTTCAAAAAGAAATAGAAGTCAACCATCACTCAGCAACCCAGCATTCTCGAAGCAGCCTCGGCTTTGTGCTGCCTCCACTCTTCAAGCTTATATCAGTAGAACAGCCTCGCTAAGATCTGAAAATGATAGAAAGCTGTTTATCACATACAAGAAGCCTTATCACGAGGCGAATACTCAATCCATCAGTCGTTGGATCAAGCAAACACTGCAAAAAAAGTGGTATAGATACCGCAATATTCTCAGCACATAGCATCAGATACGTTGCTACTTCAGCTGCTCAGCGGAGAGGAGTAAACATTGACATCATCAGGCAAACAGCAGGATGGACTCCAGGATCAATCGTTTTCGCAAGATTCTACAATCGAGCGCTGATACCAGAAGGAAACTTTGCAGCGGCTATTATAAATGAAAACCCATAATTTAGTTATATATTTTCTTTTCTCTTTCCGAAAAGTTTTTTTTGTTCAAGCTTTAGTTTTTCTTTTTTCATGCGTAATAAGAATCCTAATCAGAAAGATATTATTGACATTCAATAATACATGAATAAATAGGTTAAATCGCAACGCATACTTCAAACATGTACATGATTTGATCTAGAGGACGAGGCAGCGAAGTACAATTGAATGATTGAACGAACTTACCTGAAGTGAAGTTCGATCGCAGTTGTGCGAGCTGCCTCGTCTGAATAGATCAAACTCACCCAAAACAGATTCAAGCCAAAACCCAGTCATAAAAAAAATAGACCAATTTTTCAATGAAGTTGGGACTTAAATGGAACTTTAAAATAAATGACAAAGCCATTATGGCGGAGAAGAAGCGCCACCTTACGGGAAGGCGCCAAAAAATTTTTGAATTTGAAATATCTGTGCGGAACGAGCAGTAACGGCGTTACTACATAATTTGATCTATTCGGCCGAGGAATCTTGCACAACAGCGATCGAACTTCACTCCAGGTAAGTTCGTTCAACCCCATTCAATTTGAAATTATTTGAGAAATACTTGGAAATTTTTGGGGTATGTTCCGGCCACAATTCAAGGGGATTAGAAAGATCGAAATTAACAGGTTTCAGGTGGTTACTATTTCTTGAACATTTTCCATGAAGTGACTGAATTTTAATTTACAAAAAGTTAATAACAAGTACTTCTCTAATTTATTTTTTCGAATAATAAGCTTTTTCTATTTAAAATCTCATGTTAATTCCAAAAGCTCAGGATCACGGGTTAATGTTGACCAATTAAAAAAAACAGGGACTTTCTTCCTCCGAAAAATGAACAAATTGCGGGGAGGATCGATTACCAAAAGTAAGAATTCAAATAATTGTTTGTTGAAAAGAGGATTCTATTCGGCACAAGTTATCTCCTACTCATCAGCAAATAAAAGACTGTACACATTTATCGAGATGGTTGAGATTTTTGGATACGCGAAAAAAGTTGGCATTACTGAAAATATTAAAATTACGAAAATAAGATTTTTTGCAAACATATTCTTCTAACATACCGAATCAAGAAATTTATTAATCGATTCTAAATTAATTATAATTTTCAAGACCCTCCTGTGCTATTTTTTCATGTAGTTCTGTTTTCAAGTATCAAAATTTTGTTCCTCCAATGTTGCTATTCTGACATTTTCAGATTTATTATTTTGGTAAGATCGTACAATATCAAATCAGGAGCCTGTTTAAAATTCCGCATTTTGAAATTGGAAACATAAACAACTAAAAAATTTCAAATTCAATGCACGTGAAAAAATATTTCTTGAAAAGTATCTACATTTTGAATTCTCGCATGTTCCGGATTGAATGATTTGAAACTGAGAGATTTAGAAAGAAGTATTTAGTGAAACTCCACTGATCCAATCTGAGAAAAGTAAGCCATTCGAGATTCGTCGAAAATTCTCAAAAATGGTTATAGGTATGTGGAACGTGATAAATAAAAAAGTTTGATAAGAGAACGCGATTGTGTAACATTTTCAGTTTTATTGAAACTATAAGCTTCAGGCTTACAATTAGTCACACTAGCGTGACGTCATTTGTGAAACAAGTCGGAGGTCATATTGTGAAACTTGTGAGTAGGCCGTTTTAAAGTTATTGCTTCAAATTGGAAAAATTGAAATTATTTCCATACTTAATCTATTTCACCTTACTGTATTCACGTGTAAATAAAAGTACATCTGACACCAGTTTGGTCGCTCATTTTATGTCCAATATCACAGTCAGCCTCGATTAGGTTCAACCCAAAAGTGCTTGCATATCCATTTTCTCTTTTTTAGGGTATTTGACGAATACTCCTCAGCAACTTTGAGCTATGGGAGAAGATCGTACTACGCCTTGTTGAGAAGAACGACTTTTTCATTTTTAACGATAAAAATCTCATTTTACTCGAAAACAACGCTAATACGAATAGCATTTCATGGTTCAAAATTGTTCCCCTTTCTGGAACCTATAGAATTATACCCTTTCTATACGTTTATTTTGTGTATTTCAACAAATTTCTCCGAAAAAATAGAAAAAAATAGATAAAAATGGACTAAAAATGTATTTACTTCAACGTTTCTACTAAACTGGAAACAAAAGTTTGTGAAAATAAAATGTGAAGGTTCGTTGAACTAAATGCTATTTTGGCCGCCTTTTTCTATTTTTCGGTAATATTTCTTGAAATACACAAGATGAACATCTGGTAAGGGTACTATTATATAAAAATCAAGAAGTGGAACAATTTTGAACTGTGAACTGCTATTCATGTTTCGCATCGTGTTCGAAAAAAATGAGATTTTTTATCGTTGAAAATGATGTTTCTTCGATTTTGAGGATGAAAATCAATTTTTCTTCACTCTGAAGCTCGGAAAGCTCAATAATCTCATGGAACATGTTCTTAACAGTATTGATGAACTAAAATCGAGCGTTTTTGAAAATAAAATGTTAAAGTTCGTTGAACTACATGCCATTTTAGTCGATTCTAATTGACTTTTTTTATTTATTTCGAAAATTTGTTAGAGCACAAAATGAACATCTAGTGTGGGTATAACTTTATAGACTTTAGAAGGTAGTACCATTTCCAACTTTGAATTGCTGTTCATATTTTCCGTCCTTTTCGAGAAAGATAAGGTTTTTGATCGTCAAGAATCAAAAGATCGTTTACATCAAAAATGCGTAGACTGATTTTCTCTTTCTAGGCAAATCATTATTTTTTAACTCATTGTAAATAATATGCATAGGAAAAAATGTTTCATGTTGATCTGAAAAAGGAAATTCATTTACTTGAGGTTCTATCGGCCTTAAGGAATACATTCTCATCATAATATTCGCGCTCGATTTTCTGCACTCACCGTATAATACGAGTATATACAAATAAATAGTTGAGAAGACGATTGGAAAATTATCTTAATGATTCACAATTGGTCTTCTAAAGAAATGTGTAACGGCAATTTTACTTGACTCTTTAAAAGCACAAATTCTGATCTTCTGACTTTATTTCTTATCTCGCGTCGTCCGAATCAAAAATTAAAATTAAAATAATTCAATATCATTTCACATACTTTAAAAACAAACAATGCCTCCAATCAAAAAACGTTCTGAAGAAAGCTTATGGACCTTCGTAAAAGCAACAATTTTGATGTAACAACTTTTTACGTACCTCGCGTTATTTGGCTCAAAATCTGAATTTTAGTTTTTGTTTTTGAATTTTGGAAATGCTATAACTCTCATACTTTTTGTTCAATCAAAAAACGTTATGGGCATAAATTGTTTGGATTTTTTAGTAACACAAATAGCCGAACATATAATTTAGAAATTTTGAAAAAGATAGTCTCAAAAATTTTCAAAATGCTTTAACTTTCTGAATTTTCATCCAAAATATCTGGCTAACGAATTTAATAAAATTAATATAAAAATTAATTAAGAAAAAATAAAAATAATTTATATAATAAAAATAATCTGGCTAACGAAATGTGACCGTCAGTTTCTGACACTAAAAGAGTGTACCAAAGGCCAATCTAATAGATTTATTTTTTCGAAAGTTGTCGTGCTCACAGACAGACATACATGCAGACAGACAGACAGGCAGACATACAGACCGACAGACATACAGACATACGGGCAGACAGACACATACCTAAAAATATGTTTCTCGGGTTCGGGGGGTTTTAAAACATGGGCATTTGACAAAAAGGGGGGGGGGGTCAAATTTTACACAAATCTAATACCTTTTCTGATAAGAATGTAAAAATTTAAATTTACAATTCTACTTATGTAAATAGTCCCAGTAAACCTGATGGCCCCAATAATCGTGAAACTTGATTGTAACTTGAATATATTGTTAAAAAGTATGTTAAAGATAACATATTATGGTAGAACTCATTTATTTTTAGGATTTTATAGTATCAAATGGAAGTTCAATTCATTCAAATCAGATAACAAGCAAAAAAGATTGACGCCACGACTACTCGATTTAAGGTCACGATCAGGCCCAAAAGAAACCGTTTTACGGGAATAAGTATTCAAATTTTTCGACTCACCTGCTTCCAAACGCCGAACATTTGTAAGATGATAAGTGTGCAGCTTATCCGCTAAGAGAATGCGCTTTACCTGCGATTTTGAGATATTGTGCTGGCAAGAAGGACGTCGGCAACTTGTCGTGTTGTCCCGATGAACGGCATCAAGGATCACGTCGTCGTGATGACCTGGCCTGTGCTGTCCTCAATGCCCTCCACCTTTACGCCCTTGCCTTACTGAAGCCACCTGAGGTGGATAATGTCACTTTTTGCAGTTTGTTTTCAATTGTGAAATGAAAAAAGAACATAATGATGAGCGCTTTCAAAGTTTTTTACCTAATTTTTATTCACAATCCTTTGCACTAAACGCTGAAAAGTTTTCCGATTAGGGTCTGCTCGATTGGGGAAACTAACATTTGAGAAACAATCTATATTATACTACAAATCGTCCGAAGGAGAGCTCAAGTTATTCTTGGAGAATATTGTACATATTGTAAAAAATACGACTGGAAAATAAATTTTGTTCTGTAATTTTTTCGTATGATTTTTTTGGAAAGATTACACGCTTATTGTAAACTCACAATGATTCCTGAAGGAATTTTTCCATAACTGTATGAAAATAACAATAAAAGTGTAATTTTCCCACAACAATAAAAGCACATAAAAATACTAGTGATCATTATGGGAAATTTACAGCAAGAATCGTAGTCATTCTATAGCAAGATCGATGGAACTTCGCAGCATTGAAAAAGGGAAAAATTACTGAATATTTCAGTATTTTCCTGTAATCTCATACGGTTCCTTGTGTGAACCTTATAACTTATTCGTAAACTTCTGACAAAGTTCGCTAGTATTTTTGTTCTGCAATTGTTGTGGGAAAATTACTTAAAACTGTTTACAGTGTAGGTGGATAACTATTTTGTTCTATCGTTTGATAGATTTGGCCACGGTGTTAATTTTCTCAATAAATAGTAATAAAGAAATAAATTTTCATAAATGTACATCTTCATGATTTTTATAGGAATTTCCTTTCAGATATTTATACACTGAAGAAAATTGAAAAAAGTAAACTCATGGTGTCATCGTTGAAATCGAAATTAATAGTGGTGAAATATGGAAGCGTAAAAATACTTACCTTGATAAGAAATAAGTTTTAATAAATATATATTTATAATTTTTATATATACTTGCCTAAAGATATTCCCACACTGCAAAAAAAATTAAAACAATTAAGCTCATAGTACCACTGTTGCAACTGAAAATTAAATAAACATTTAGTTTGATCTTCTCATAAAACATTCAAATATTGTGTAGCAAATGTAACATATAAATACAGATACTCCAGAAAATGGTGAAAAATAGCATTGTGCAAATACTTACATTGATAGGTAGTTTCAAATTTGAAATCAAATTAGCATATGCTCCGGTAGTGGGGAAATGAAACGCGATTGGTGTTTTAAAACATTGACCACATATTGCGGACCTATCCCTGTAGTGCAACGCACGATTCTTCTGGAAGATTGACGCTGTCTACCCCCTTCACTCTCTCAATAATTAACTTTTCACAAAGTAACTTCGAACAAATTTCTGTTTTTTAATTGTTACTCATAATTTAGTGCTTATTATTCTATGGTAACCCAATATCCTACGGAACATCCCCCTAGAAGATTCACGATTTCTACCTGCTTCACCTTTTCACTACTTGAGGTTTCGCAAAGGAACTTTTAACAAATTCATATTTTTTTAATTTGTATTAACAGTTTGGTGGTTATTATCATTGCATGGTTACCAGGAATTCTACGGATCATCTCTCTGAAAGATTGACGTTTTCTTCGCCCTTCACTTTCTGAGTAATTAACGTTTCGCAAAGTAACATTGAGACACTTTGGAAGTGTTTCGGCAGAAGTGCTATAAGAGCTTTTGGGTGTTTTTAAACATTATTGTGGGATTGAGAACATAATCTGTAGTTTTCTGGAAGTGAAGTGTGTGACTATTTTCATTCGAAAGTTTGTATAGCTGTTTTAGATAAAGACACTTCAAAAATTTTTCCTTAAAAGAATAAGGGGTGACTTGTAGGGCTGTATAAATATTACTGTTATGTTTTGAACATGGCCTGGAGCTTTTTGAGACAGACCTATGTGACTGTTTTCATTTAAAAAATTGTATGGCTGTTTTAGATGAAGACACTTTGGACATTTTTCGTTAAAAGAAGTAGGAGTAGATTGTGGGGATGGAAACAATATCTGGAGTTTTCGGAAAGCAACGCGAGCGACTATTTCATTTTGAAAGTTTCATGGCTGTTTTAGATGAAGACAATTCGGAAATTTTTCGCTCAAAGAACTGCGGGTGAATTGTACGGATTGTTGAATATTATTTTGGGGCTGAGAACCTAATCTGGTGCTTTGTAAAAGTGACGTGCGTGACTTTTCTTATTCTAAAAATTTCATGGCTATTTTAGATGAAGACACTCTGGAATTTATTGTTGAAAGAACGAGAGGTGGATCGTAAGGGTGTTCGAATATTATTGTTGGGCTCAAAACATATCTTGGAGTTTTTTGAAGGCAACCTGTGTAACTTTTTTTTATCTGAAAAGTGTATGGCCATTTCAGATGCAGACACTTCGAATTGTTTCATTAAAAAGTGATAGAGGTTATTTTTGCGGTTTTTGAATATCATTGTGGGGTTGAATACATAATCTGGAGTTTTCTGAACTTGACCTATGTGACTTTCTTCATTCAAAAAATATTGTGGCTGTTTTAGATAAAGACACTTTGAAAATTTTTCGTGAATAGAACTTAGGTTGGATTGCGGGGGTGTTTGAATATTATTGTGGGCATGAGAACATGATCTAGAGTCTTCTGAGTGACTTGTGTTACTATTTTCATTTAAAAAATATTTTGGTTGTCTAAGATAAAGACACTTTGGAAATTTTTTCGTTGAAAGAAGTAGGGGTGGATTGCAGGGATATTTAAATATTTTTGTGGGGTTAGTATAATAATATGGAGTTTTTTGAAAGTGACCTATGTGACTATTTTCAGTCAAAAAATTTCAGGGCTATTCCACGAGGAGACCCTTTGGAATTGTTTCGATTAAAGTGATGGTGGTTGTTTTTGTGGGTTGTTGAATGTTATTATTTCAATTGTTTGAACAATTGCGCAATGTCTGAATGAAGAAATATTATTGTTAATATCAATCATCAGTATCATTAATCGCGAAAATAATACCGTCTCATGAATTATAGGGAAAGCACACATTTCTATACAAACCATTATTGTTTGAACAAATAAAAATGACTTGACAAGTAGATGTCAACATTTGACGTATCAAATAAGTATAATTCGTGCCAGGAATGTGCAAAAAGTTCTGAAGTGTTTGTGTTTAGCTAACACTGTCTAAGTGTAAATATTAATAGCAATTGATTGTAAATTTTGCTGGTGGAACAATAATGAAATTCTTCTTGCGTGCAGAAACTGATGTTATATTTTGCTTTTCCGATCTTCTTGCATGAAAGTTGCAATTGGGAAAAGCTGGTAGTTTGAGTTTTGTGGCAACAAGGTGGGAGGGAACCGGTCCGAGACAGAGTGGTCGGCGGCGTCCCAGCCCGGGCGTCATAAACACTTCGCGGGGAGGTACACGTACACGGAATTTTGTTACTATGTAGTTTCAAAACAATGGACCGCAAAACATTCTTGTCTTTTAATTTTTGTTTTATTTATTTGTTTTTTCTCCGCCATAACCGGTTGGTACACAGGTGGTGAAACACCCACCACCTGTGTATATAAGATGGACAACTGGCGCGCACTTTGAGGATATGACTTGGAGCGTCATAAAAAAGGTTCTTATGTGGATTACATGCAGACCCCACTTTGACGCTAAACAGATATGATTTTCACACATTCGTAATCAGGACATCAGAATACATCGTTATACAATCTTTCAAAAATATAAGAAATGATGAACTTGTATTTTTAAAATTCCCAATCTCTGCCAAGGTCATGAGTTTGATCATCTTTTTTAATTGTTGAGTCAGGCAGACAATAGTGGATGGCTCATTATAGTGTCTCTTTCACATTAATTGATATTAGTGCACCCCTATTGTACACACCCAGCTGGAAAAATATATAATCTATCGATAGTTTATGTATAAAGTAAAAATTATGTATAATCGGTCAGAATATATATTGTTTTATTCACTACCGTAAGACGGGGCTAAGCGGGACAAAATATGGGGGAAGTGGGACACACAAAATCTTAAATTTTGGGAATTTCATTGTTAATTCTGGTTGAAAAAGGGGTAGAGACACTATAGCGTAAATTTGGGCATGCGATGTATTTGTATTTCATAACTTGCTATTGCTTTCTTTCAATGAAAAGCGAGTGTACCGCTTTACCTCATATGTTTCACTTAGCCTCGTGTTTCAGCATCTTATTGAGAAAACTTTCTCTCTAAATCTCTATCAGTGGTATTTAACTGATTTTCAGTGAAAATCCTTACTGATTTTAATCAGTGACGATTTTGTAGCTATTTAAATTAATGAGATTACCTTGTGAATCAATGAAAATTCTTGATGATTGTTTTTGTGAGTAGTTAAATTGTACTTAACAGTACAACATTTCGAATTTCCGATTAGTTTGTTAAATGCCATAATTTAATAATATTTTTTGATAGATTACGCAGAATTTTTAGTCTGTGAATAAACTGATGATCGATTATGTATAATATTCCAGCTGGGTATAAAATATTTCTGAAGAAAGATAAATACGATCAGAAAACATAAGGTGATGAAGCGAAGCCTCGGCAAACATAAAGTTAGATTTTCGTTGATAAGACGTTATCTCTACCCAGGTTTTGCGTATACCATTGTAACATAATATATCGAAACTCACACTCAGATATATAAATCGGCTGCTTCTTCATTTGTAATCGTTTTCAAGTGAAAAAATGATTCAAGTAGGATACCTCCTTCTACTCTGCACTGGAGCTTTCGGCCAGTTTCATGGTTTTACATGGTGTCCAGATAGAAAAGCAGTGAACGATTTCAATATTACAGAGGTAAATGTGAATAAGAATTTAGCAGAAATTCAAACAAGTGAATTCGTAATAAATATAATTTAGAAATTCTATCTGAATTTGAAATTAACGTTTCATCTTTGGCGACTAATATAACATTGCTGATTTTCCCCTTCTAAATTTCTTCGTAAAAAAATGTTGAGAGTTTCGAATCACTATATAAGTTGAAAATATTTTTAAAATTTATGAAAATAGAATATCTACCATTAGATTCAAATTATTTTTTGAAGATTCCTGGACTTTTATAAAAATTTATTTTTTCGTTACATTCTTGTCAAAGAAAAGAATAAACTATCCTGAAAGAAATTTTTGCGATCGTTATATAAAAAATCTCTCTTACTAAAAACGATAAAGATACTTTAAATATAGTTATATACGGTTGTCAAATTACATCATCACAGGATGGAAATTGTTCAAATTTCTTTTCGAAAAATTTTCATCGTGTGACGATATGATTTTAAAACCGGTCGTAACTTTATAACGTGCATCAGAACATCCGAACATAAATACATATCTTGCGATAATTCGATTTTACCGACCCTTATCTCATTTTACTACTTGAGACTTCGAGACGTAGCGATTTTAGTGATCTTACAGTCAATCGTAACTTAACAAATAAATGATATGATATGATATGTGAGCGTCAGCATGATAAGGTCCGTTATGGCCGGTTCTAGTATGGCGATCATACATAAATGACGCAATACATTTTTTGCCAATTTGTTACCCTCACCTCCCTCATTAGAAAATTCAGTTACCTACTACCCGAGACACCTAAATTATCATATAATGCGAAATCGTTAAAATAAAAAGAAAGAAAATCAAAACAATGTGGAACATGTAGCACAGGAATTTGTCTCTTCAAAAATTTCAGAATATAAAAAACTGTGTTATCTAGTAGAGAAACATCCATTGCTCAATAAGTTGAGCGTGAACTAAAATAACCTAAACATTCTGTGAAACGATTTTCTCTGTTGAATTTTTTTCTTATCTCGCGGCGTTTGACTCAAAAATTAAAATTGACATATTCCAATACCATTTTCCATGCGTAAAAAACCAACCATGCCTCCTATCAGAAAATTTCTCAGACGAATCTTACAGCTCTTCGTAAAAGCAACAATTTTGATATCGTATCTTTTCTTCGTATCTCGCTTTATTTCGCTCAAAATTTGAATTTTTGATTTTTCAAGAAAATTCAAAAAGTTGTTATGACAATGTTGTAGGGCTTCAAAAAACAACGTATTTTTCCTTGAATTTTTCCATATCGTGCATTTTTTGGTTTTAAATCCAAAATTTTCGTTTGTTTTTTCTGAATTTTGTAAATGCTGTCACTCTGATAATTTTCTTTTATCGAAAGAAGTCATGAGGATAAATTGTTTGACTTTCTAAGTACTATAGATAGCCGATCATATTATTTTAACATTTGCAAAAAATGGTCTCAAAAATTTTTTAAATTCTTTCACTTTTTGTATTTTGATCCAAAATGGCTGGCTAACGAAATTGACCTTCAGTTGTCGACACTCAAAGAGTGTTCCGAAGGCCAATCTAATAGATTGATTCCTTTCAAAGTGATCATGCTTACAGACAGACAGACAGCACACACACACACACACACACAGAAAGACAGACACATTCGTAAAAGCCTGTTTTTTGGGTTCAGAGGTTTTCAAAACGTGGACTTTTGACAAAAATGAAGGTCGTCAAATCTTCCACAAATCTAATATCTTCTCTGATGAGAATGAAAAACTCAAAATACTAATCCAATCATACCGATATTAAAGTCTTTTGGATACATGAATTTCTCATGTGGTTAATTTGATAAAAATATTATGTAACAGTATCACTTTGTCCCCCCATGTAACAGATTTTAACAGTTTTTCGCCCCCCCCCCCCCCGCCAAAAAAAGCTGTTACGTAATTTATGCATTCCCCCTTAGTATACATTCGCGTTTTTCTAACTGAGGGTGATCATATTCTTTTTTATGCAGTATATGGGCACTTGGTTCGAAATAGAGAAATATGTTTCATTTCCTACATGGAGAACAAAATGCATGAGTTGCAGATACATACCGCATCCAGATGGCTCAATAACAATTCTACACAGGCTAATTAACCTTGAGTAAGTAAAATAGAATTCTATGAATTAGATAAAAAAACATGTGAAGTTCTAATTTTTTCAAAAATCTGAAAACTTCCTTTATCACTTGAAAAATTGATTTAATATATGCAAGTAAGCAGAGAGTCACAAAGAATAATCCTCCGTTCCCTGTTTTCAAATGAAGCATACCATCTCCCAAATCTAAGATCTGTGTTTTGATGAAAGTTCAATATTTTAAAAGATATGTTTTACGTTACTTTATTATTATTCTCTCACGTTCTATTATTTTCAGTACCAATAATATAGTAAAATATAATGGTGATGCGAGATTCGTTGGCGACAATAATGAAGCCAAGTTTTACGTCGATTATCCAAAAAGTAAAGATACCAAGCATTATATTCTCGACACCGACTACGAGAACTATTCTGTTGTTTTCAGTTGCGCGGATCCAAAAGTTTCAGAGTAAGATATGTGCTAGTTAATTATTACATTAAAAAATGAATAACATCAAAAAATAGTTATCAAACATGTATTTTTTATTGCTGTCCATTTCTTTTTTATTAAAATATTTATAGCTCACTGTAAGTTAAAATAAAAAATTTTTTTCAGTCTAAAGAATTTTTGGATTTTGGCAAGACAACAAAATCCACCACAATCAGTTATCAAGAAGGCTCTCGAAGTTCTTGACAGGAACAAGCTGAATAGCAAATTATTAACAAAAACGGATCAGGAAAATTGTCCAGCTAAAAGCTTTGAATACCAATGAATTTTCAATGAAGTTTTTGCTGTTACAATATTTGTATCAATAACAAATAAATAAGAATGATCTGTTTCAACGGTTTCACTCGTAATTGAAAATGAAATTGATGTTCGAAATAAAAACGAACAGAAGTAGCTTTATAATCATTCTTACAATTAGATAAAGGATCTGAATCTATATTGATAAATTGTAAGTGTCCAAAACGCATGTATATATGTGAGTAATAAAATTTTTAAAATACCAAGTGAAATAGTAAGGAGTTATTTCTTCCTTCCAAGGCATCCTTCTCACTGAAAACTGAGCTCTAGCGTTAAAATATTCTATTGTTCTAAACTATCTTTCCTTCCCTTTATGACGCAAAATGGCGATATGTTTGAAGCCCCAGAACCGCGAGTTGATCTCCTTGAAAACAAAAAATTCTGCAACTATTTTTTCCTAAAAAATGTTGTTACATTTGCATCAACCGTTCGAACATGCATGCTCCACTTCAAACACGAATATCTATGAAGAAACTACTGTCTAAATCTGAAATAGTAAAAGTTTATTCCAATTGAATAATTAATTGAGTGTTCGACTAATTAAATAGTAATATTTCAGCATTCCACTAACGAAATATGTGGTGATATTTTAGAATTTCACTAATTGAAAAGTAAAAAGGTCGCAAGTTTATTTTATTAAAGTCAATTATTGAAATTATTGAGTAATTCATTAGTGATGTCAGATTACCAATTATTAAGTGAACTTTCCTTCTCAATTCTTTTCGATATGCGTATGTCAGAGTCAGATTGTGTCAGGTGTACTTTTGTGCTTAAACAAACTACATACGTAGTGTTTCTGTGAGTGCGCACAAATTAAAGGGATTATTTGTGTCATAAATAATGTAAGATAAAATTGCTTGGGTGTGTAACTAATTCTAATTTTCCCACTTTAGAGCAGTAACTTGTAAATACATTATGTTGGTAGAGGTGACGTACTATGATCCAGAATTTTGTCATGTGAGCTAATGACAAGTTTCACAATATTGCTTTGATATTGTTTGAATGAAGTTGAAAATGTTACACAAGCGCCTTCTTATGTATATTAAACTTTTTTATTTCTCACGTTTCCTGTTCCTACAGCCTTATTCAATCAATCTATACAGCACTAAATGAATTCGTAACGAATAATTAGTAATAATTATAATTAGCGTTGCATCCGCATATATTAAAGTCATTTTATTGGACGATATGAAAAAATTTGAGCCTGAAAGTCAAAGTTTTTTTCAGCAAAATCATAATTTTCAAATCTGGCGTTCAACTCATTGCAAAATTTAGAAAATTGTAACTAAAGAATGGTGAAATTCATAAAAATCAAGATCGAATCTCTTTAAACCTGTACCAAGAAGACGAATGAATATTGCGTGACTGCTGAGCAATCACAAAAAAAAAGTAGTCGTGGAACGGAAATTTGAGCGATCTTAAAGATACAAAGTTCATTGCTTGCGTTTATTACTTATCAGATGCACCGTCAGATCTTTAAGCATATACTGATATACTCATTTGCATGGAGCCAGAGATCCTTTTCGAGTTTTGAAACTCCAACCATTATCTTTTAATTATGATAATATCATGAAAACTTATCCGCTTCTTATTTGAGATAATGGCTCATCCCCCTATATGGGTGGTTTTTACGATATTTCGCTTCAATTTTTTGATTCCTTAAGCTCAAGGCGAAGGTTTAAGTTTCAATTTCAGACCTTTTTTAAGTGTCTATCACGTCAGGTTTTCATGGAATAACTTGTTGAAAATGACCGAAAACACAATTTTTAGAAGTATCAACCCCTTCCATTCCGAAGAAGCTAATAGGAATGTATAAGATTTTTTTTAACATTTCTCATTTGGCTTAGATAGGAATCAATAGATACTCTATCCGGACGATAAACATTTTGAGACTTTATGTCAAAAACATTTGATAAAAATGTAAAGTAAATCATTAAAATTTTGGACACAGAAAATGGATTTTAGAAAGTATCAGCAATTTTTTATATCAAATCTGATCAAACTTTTCCAGCATAGGTACTACGCGTTAGCGCTAAGATAAGACTATAATGTAAGCGTAAATAATCTATCTATTTTTTAGTAACAAATATCCTCATCAGGAACCCGAACAAAACGAAACTGAATACTTTTTTGATTTTCGTTCTGTTTCCATTTTTCAAAACGTAACTATATTCACTCGACTTATTTATTATTATTATATCATCAAGCCCTACCCCATTCTGGGTAAGCATAACTCTTTTGGTTCTGGCCTCGTTATACTACCTTGGATCAAGGAATTTATATGGCAAGGGTAAGTAAAGGATGTGTAGAAAAAGGTATAGTTTTTACATGTTGCTAATTTGTTACTCATTGAAACTAAA
>JAUMHM010002229.1:0-18330 GCA_032362435.1 Melikaiella ostensackeni | reverse complement strand
AAATCTACCTGTCTCCTAATCACCTGTATATGACAAGGTGGTCCTCCTACTTAAGTATATACTATTTAATTTTCCAACGCCTCTTTGGCGGGAAGTACTCCTGTGACTGATCACAGAAATAATGTAAATTTTATGTTTTGCATTTCATTTTTTGTTCCATACCCTTTTGGCTCAATTCAGGACAACTGAAAACTACTCCCTGATCCCTTGGCTCAATTCAAAATAGGTTTCTCAGGCTTACATTTGAGCGTCGGAGCAAGCATTTAAGGTGCCATAAACCATCTTAATTACTTTATTGAGGTACAGGACTGGGTAGATCAGGGAAAAGACGAGCACATCTTTTCTGTACCTAATATAACGGTGCTAAAGAGGAAATACATTTAAAATATTCTATGCTATATTCAATAATAATGCCTTTATTTTCGGCTCAGAATTTTATCATATTTTTAAATCTGCACTGTGCCTCGAAAAGCCACGCAGCTTTGTTCGCTGTATTAAAACTCATCTTAACTGAACGAAAATTTTCATTTTCAAAGGCTATCTCGTAGACCAGGTTACGAAGTTAACTTCGCTCTGCTCTGAGATTCGCTCAAGAAAAATTTTATTAAATACTTGTTATGTAACACACAAAATTATCGAGTGCAGAATATCGTCACTAAAATTCTTTTTAGTTTCTTCAAATTGCACGAGTGACACAACGCTCAATTTGTTTCTTATAAATAGCTAAAATTGAGCAAAAATTAGTATTTCTTATTTTTGCAACCAGATGGCAGCGTAAACTCTGGTCTGCTTGTAAATAAGATAGATTTCTAATTTTTTAGTTTTATTCTCAGGTGGCAATTCCATAAACCAGTGTACGAAGTTAACTTCGCTCTGCTCAGAAATTAGCCAGGGAAAAATATCCTTAAAACATTGTTTTATTAAATTATTAATTACACAAAACACATAAAAATGGTAAAATCACCACACAAATCTTTTTATTTTAGTCGAATCGCCTGTAAGGAAAAGTAAAGCGCATCAAAATAAGAAAGCGTTAGTCGCTACTCGACAAAAACAATTATCGCATCGAAAGAATATTTCTGTGAACCAGGGTATAGAGTAGACTCTAGACTGCTTGAGAAATATTCAATTCTTTTCGGAAAATTTTAAAATTGATTAGGAATATTCCTAATTCAATTTCAAATGTGCTCCTCTCTTAGAGTAGGTACCTGTATGAGACCAGTTTACGGAATACACTCCGCTCTGCCCTGAAGGTATACTCTTTACGATACTTGCCCTTGGACGGAAAGTTCGTTACTGGCAAGCTAACAGCGACTGGGACCTACCTCCTCGATTTCACTCCAGTTCTCGTTCCCACTACTCGCGAGGTGATCTTAGTGGGGACCTATGAGCCTGCGCGCTCTACTTTTCCCTGTTGGTTGGCAACATAGTGAGTCTTTTACGTATAAACTCTCGATGTTGCCTAAAAACAGGATTTGTATGTAATCCGCAGATTACACTATTTTATTTAAACATTGTCCACAAATTTGAGAAAGTTATTAATTTTTACAAATGTGTTTGTAAGTTTGGATTATTACCTCTTTCTATTTTGAAAAATGGAATAGTCTGAGTAGATTGCTTCAAAATCAACCTACAACGTATTTAGAACTGAAAGGAATTCTCTTATTCTAAGTATAAGAAGTAATTACGTATAAAATCAAAATTTTTGTTATCTCACAATATGTGCAAGAAATTCTAAAATTATATAGAGGGTATTTCAAATTTTACGTTCAAGAACTACGTCACGCTATTTTAAGTAGCAATTTTCTCTTCGATTTTACTTGATAAACACCTAAAATAAAAACACAAAACATATAAACGTAATATTTTTACAAACTTTACAGCCCAAAATACTCTCAAAATAGGGGAATAGGGTGATTTTACAGGAAAATTGTATTCAGTATGAAACGCTTAAGATTTTAAGTCGAAATATATTGCATTTTCAACAAAATAGTTGAATTTTCAACCGAAAAATTAATTTTAGACCAAACAGTTGCATTCACAAGCCAAAAAGACGATTTTTTTAGAAGACAGTTAAATTTTCAATCCAAAGAGAAGAATTATCGATCCATAAAAGATGATTTTTCGAACAAAAAAGATGACAAAAAAAATAATTGACTTTTCAATTGAAATAGATTGATTTTCTGCCAAAAGAGATGAATTTTCAATGAAAGATTTGAGTTTTCAAGATAAAAAGTTGAATGTTTTAGAGAACAGTTGACCCTAAGAACTGAATTTATAAACTTTCAACCAAGAGATTTTAAATTTCCAACCAAATAGTTGAATTTTCAACAAACAAAAAAATTAATTTTAGACCAAACAGTTGCATTTACAACAAATTAGTTGAACTTTCAAGCAAAAGAGACGCGTTTTCAACAAAATAGTTGAAATTTCAACCTACAAAGACGAATTTTCAAACATAGAGCCGAATTTTCAACCTACAAAGATGAATTTTCAACGAAATGGTTGAATTTTGAAACAGAAAAGGTTAAATTTCAACTAAAAACAGTTGAATTTTCAACCAAATAGTTGATCCTACAAGCAAAAAAGGAAGACGAATTTACAACAAAATACATAAATTTTCAACCAAATTGTTGAATTTGTAACTGAAAACGATCAGTTTTCAACCAATAATAGAATCTTTAAATTTTCAGTTAAAGAAATTAATTTTCAACCAAAAATGAACGAATTTTCAACAAAATAGTTAAATCTTTAACCAATAAAATGAATGTTTAACAAAGTAGTTCAATTTTCAACCAAAAAGGTGAATTTAAAAAAAAGAAGAATTTTCAAGAAAATAGTTAAATTTTCAACCAAATAGTAGAATTTTCAAACAAAAGAGATGAATTCTAAACCAAAAATATAGTAGTAGACTTTTCAATTAAAAAGAATTAACTTTCAACGAAAAATAGTTGAATTTTTTTGTTGGGTTCTATTAATTACGTTCGCATTTAAGCAAAAAAAAATAAGAAAAAGGGGAAATATCTTGATAACAACGGAAAAAGGAGGAATTCTTTGAAAAAATTGGTAAAGTGGGGAATAGGAGAAAGAGTGTGATGTATGTATTTAGATGCTTCACGTGTGAAATAAAATAACTAATTTTCATTTTTTCAAGCATTTCAAAAAATTGTTATACACATACATACTTAATTACATACAAAATTAAGCCGATAGATGCAATAACATCACTTGCACTCGAAAACGCTAGAAAGTATTGTCTTAACGCGTGACGTCACAGAAAAAAAAACGATACTCATAATTTTAGAAATTAAAAAATATATTACGATACAACTCAGTAAATGAGATTGAGTTGAAGTACGAACCCTGCGAGAAATGATAGATGTAAACTCAATCTCATTTACTGAGATGTATTGCAATATATTTTTTGGCTTCCAAAATTATGAGTTTCATTTTTTTTCTGTGACGTCACGTGTTTGGACAATACTTTCCAGTGTTTTCGAGCGTGAGTGACGTTATTCCATCTGTTGGCTAAATTCTAAAAAATTGTTCACAAAAATTAAAAGCAAAAAAAATTGTTAATTAAAATTTTTTTTATTAACGTTCTAGAGAATCTAGAGTGACCACACCCATATTTTACAGAAACATTCCTTAGAAAATACTTTATAACATATCTTTTTGTTGAATTTTTTGAAGTGCTGCAACAAAGCGAAAAAATAAAATAAAAATCGCGTAGGAATTAAGTATTTATAATCCTCTGCCGGCTCTATTTCTGGATGGATTTTAAAGTTTTTTTTAGAAATGCTCAGTATTAAATATTGAAGATCCTCAAACTCTTCGATTTTTTCAATTTAATTTTGTGCATAACAATATATAAAAAATATAGTGACAAAATTAGCAATATTAAGAATATGATTTTTTATTCAAAAGAAAATTGTTTAAATGAATTCGCTATTATTTATAATAAATGCAAATACACATTAAAAAACGATTTTTAATGAAAAAAATTTTAGCTTTCGAATGTTTAAACAATCGTTGTTTTAACAGTTTGTTTGAAAATGTGGGTTAGGAAAAAACTAATAGTACCATTTAATTCTACGGGAAAAATCACATATAGTCCATGTGTCAGACAATTTTTCTCTTATACTTGTTTGTTATGTAATATAATTAAATGTTTAAAAATTTGAATTACGAAAAAACTAATAGCACCATTCTATTATACGGAAAAAACTACATAGATTTCATGTGTTAGACCATTCTTTTCTTAACCCTGTTGGTTATGTAGTATAAATAAATAATTGCATAGTACGACACCCGCTTACGTAATTAATTATACTACATAACAAATAGGTTTGAGAAAAAAATTTTCGAACATATGGACTCTAAGTAATTTTTCCGCTAGAATCGACTGGTGCTATTAGATTTTTCATAACTCACATTTTTAAACAAACTGAATGAACGAAAATTGTTTAAGCAATCGAAAGTTTAAATTCTTTTTCATGAAAAAACGTCTTTTAATAAAATGTTCTCATCCCCACATTAACTTTTGCACTACGTCAATTGGTCTGCCTATGGGACTTAATAGGATACAAAATTGTTTATAACTTTATAATTTGTTCATAAATTTTCAGATAAGGATCATTTTTCGTTACTAATGCCACTCTAATAATAAATTAAAACGATTGGTACGTTATATTAATTATTTACGTTCCTTAAGTATATTTGCGTTATTGCAGACAAAATTGAATTGAAAAATCGAAGATTATAAATACGGAATTCCTGGTTTTGACCACTGTGGGCAGGGAGAAATGCACCGTAACGCTGCGCAGTGTTGAATACGGGACTTGTATTTTTTTCATATTGTTGCACTACTTAAAAAAATTCAACAAAAATTTATGCTATAAAGGATATTCTAATGAATACTTCTGTAAAATACGGGTGTGGTCACTCTTTGAACTTAAACTTGAAAATTTTTTTTAATAATTCAAATTTTTTTGAGGTATCAAAATTGTTCTTTTTACGAAGACCTGTAAACTTGTTTCTCTACAATTTTTGGCAGGAGGCATAGTTTGTTTTTCAATTATAGAAAATAGTATTGAAATATTTTTATTTTAATTTTTGAGCCAAACGACGCGAGATAAGAAAAAAGTAGTCAAAACAGTAGAATTTGTGCTTTTAAAAGGTCAAATAAAATTGCTGTTAAACATTTCTTTATAGGATCAATCGTAAATCATTAGTATAATTTCTTAATCATCTTTTTAATAATTTATTTGTATATATTACACGGTGAGCGCAGAAAATCGAGCGCAAAGCGCGAATATGATGATGAGAATGTATTCCTTGAGGCCGATAGAGCCTTAAGTAAATGAATTTCCTTTCTCATTCAAAATCAAAAACAAATTTATAAATATGTACATGAAGAATATATAACACCGAGCGCGAAGCGCGACGACCGAATCGCACGCCCTAGGCGTGCTGAAACTTGCGAGCGGAGCGCGCGTTGAGAATGTGCCCGCGAGGGGGGCAGATTTTTTTATTTGAAAATTAATCCTTCTGGTGAAAAATGCAACTATTTGGTTAAAAATCATTCGGCTTTAGTTGAGGATTCAGCTATTTTGTTGAAAATTCGTCTTTCTGAGTTGACTTAACTTTTTATGATTTGAAATTGAAATCTTTTTGGATTCAAATATTGACTAAGGTAAATGTCCCAGTTTGGGCGAGTGACCCAGTTTGGGCGAATGCTCAGATACTAGAGGTAAATCCGTGACAATCTTGAAGTTAAAGACACTAGCAATAGTTTAATCATATTCTAGAATGGATTAAATATATTTTTGATACAGGTTTTATAGTCATTTTATTATTTATTCGTATTTTTTAAACGTTATATAGTCATGCGTGTCGCCATCTGCGATTGATCGAGCATAACATTGCTCTCGGCTTGTTACTTCGGGAGTTGACACGATGCGTTCTTTTTTGTAACGACAGTGCTTGAAAAATTTTGTGGGGCGAGTGTTTCATTGAAAAGTAAGTAATAATGATAAGTATTTCAAATGGGCTCGTCAATATAATTCAAAGTTAATGCCTAATTCTTATATTCTCTGCCTTCTTAATACGGACGGAAAAAACGGTTAGAGGAGTTTGGGCGAGTATTTACGAACAACAAGGTTACATAAGGATCATGAGTTTTTTTAGATAACAAGCACACTATCTCAATTCGTGAAGCTTTTTCCTGTCATGATGCTTGTTGTTTACACATTTGTGTTGAATAATTGATAAAAATATACGCGAAACGATGACAATGACAATGCGTCAGCCATTCTTTCCCGCCCTATTCGGGACAGTCTGAATTTGGTCTCAGTATCAATCACGATAACCCGCCACTGTAGGATAGCAAATACGGCGTCGCTCGCCCAGACTGGGACATTTGATTCGCCCAAACTGGGTCAGACGAAAAATTCATTCGGTCAAATAGGTTCATCGAAACAGCATGAAATATTCTCCATTATTTAATAAAAATTGTTTTTTTATATTGATGAGCAGACAAAATGTTGATGAAAAAATGTTCAAACAGTGCGATATTAGGAAATTTTCTCGAATGATCAGATACAAAATATTTTTACAAGCAAAATACGCCGCACAAATCCTTACACTCGCTCAAAGTGGGACATTGACCTTATTACATTCTTCGTTTCCACATTTGATAAAATCTGAAAAAGAAGTATATATACTGAAATCTTATAAAAATTCTTTCAAAATCCCTTGAAATAATAATTTGGAATTCTATGAAATATCTTTCACTATTTCTCACATTGTTATAAAGAAAAAATTCAATCCAAATTAGTTGTAATTATATAAAATCACAGCCTTAGCTGATTTATTTTCTTAATTTCAACCAGCAGTAGTTGAATTTTCAACCAAAGTTAATATGAAAAATTGTTTCACCTCCCGCCATCATTCCCCCTCAAACCACAATTTCCCTTCCATAATTTCTGTTCACTTCCCCACCCCGCTCACACTACCCCAATCCTATAATCCCCCCCCCCCCACAGACAACTTCCCACTCATAATTTCTCTTCATTTTCCCACCCTCGTTTCCTCACCCGTCCACACTTCCTTCGCCACTCATTTCCCCTCACTCCCCTTCCTAATAATACACATCCCTTACTTCAATTCCCTCCCACCGATTCCCCTCACTTCCCCGCCCGACACTGCCACTAAATTATTGAAATCTTCCGAAATTTTTTAAAATCCCTGAAAATTTTTCAACGCTCTTGAAAAATCGTCTGAATTTTTTTGAAATATATATTCCAAAGTATTTAAAATTCTCCAAAATGTTTCGAAATATCTTGAAATATTTTTAAATCCCTTAATTCTTGTGAATAAATTCTTTGAAATCCAGTAAAATAATATAAAATCCCTTTAAGATACCAGAAAAATCATTGAAATACGTTCTGGAAACTTTTAAAATGCTTGGAAATCTTCAAAATTCTTTGAAATCCGTTGAAATTCTTCAAGAATCCTTCAAAATCATTGAAAATCTTCTGGAATCCCTATGAAATTCTTTGAAATTCCTTGAAAATCTTCTAAATGCCTTAGCATTTTTCAAAGCTCTTGAAGATTCTTTGGAATCTTTAAAAATACTCTGAAATCTTCAAAGTTCCTTGAAATCCGTTGAAATTTCTTAAAAATCCTGTGAAATATTTGAAAATCTTCTGAAATCGCCTGAAACCCGTCGAAATTCCTTAAAAATCTGTGAAATATTTGAAAATCATCTGAAATCGCTTGAAACGCGTCGAAATTCCTTAAAAATCTGTGAAATATTTGAAAATAATCTAAAATCGCTTGAAACCCGCAGAGATTCCTTCAAAATCATGTGAAATATTTAAAAATCTTCTGAAATCGCTTGAAACCCGTTAAAATTCCCTAAAAATCCTGAGAAATATTTGAAAATCTTCTAAAATTCCTTGCAATTTTTAGAGCTCTTGAAAATTCCTTCGAATCTTTAGAAATATTTTAAAGTCTTTGAAAATCCCTTCAATTCCGTTGAAATTACTCAAAAATCCTGAGAAATATTTGAAAATCTTCTGAAATTCCTTGCAATTTTTTAAAGCTCTTGAAAATTCCTTGTACTCCTTAAAAATATTTCAAATGCTTTGAAAATCCCTTGAACTTCGTTGAGGTTCCAAAAAAATCCTGTGAAATATTTGAAAATCTTCAGAAATCGCTTGAAACCCACTGAAACTCCTTTAAAATCCTGTGAAATATTTGAAAATATTCTGAAATTCCTTGCAATTTTTCAAAGCCCTTGAAAATTCCTCGGGATTCCTAAAAATATTTTAAGATCTTCAAAAATCCTTTGATCTCCGCTGAGATTCCTTAAAAATCCTGTGAAATATTTGAAAATCTTCTGAAATTTCCTTGAAACTACTGAAAATTCCACAATTATAAATTTTATTTGTATCACATTATTTTTAAACTTCTTTGATGTGAACTCAGCGCAAGAGCGCTTCTACATATTCGCGTGTTAGTGCATGTACACAGAAAGAATAAAAGCTTAAACTACACTGTGAAAAAATTCCGTTTTGTCTTACCCCCCCCCCCCCCTCAACTCCGAAAGTAAGGTAACGGATGGCTAATTGATATTTTGAAAAATAGTTGAATTTTTAACCTACAATGATGCGTTTTCAACCAAATGGTCGAATTTTCAAACAAAAAAGATTAAAATTCAACCAAAAATAGTTGAACTTTTAATCAAATAGTTGAATTTTCATTTTTCATCCTTTTCAGATGAAAATTGAAGTGTTTTTCGAAAAGTCATCCTATCCATTGAAATTTGTCTATATGAGTCAAAGATTCAACTATTTTATTAGAAATTCGTATTTCTTGCTTGAATGCAATTATTTTAGATTTCAAATTGAAATCCTTTCTTTGCTGAAATATTAACTCTCACATTTTTTGTTGAGAATTTCTTTTTTTCGGTTGGAAACTCAACTACTTGGTTGAAACTGCAAATAATTTGTTGAAAAATCATATTTTTGATTACAAATTTATCATTTAAGTTAAAAGTTCTTCATTTTCGTTGCAAATTCATCTCTTTTAGTTGAAAATTAAACTATTTGGTCAAAAGTTAATGTATTCTGTTGAAAATTCATCTCTCTTGGTTGAAAATTAACCTATTTTGTTGTAAATTTGTTTCATGTTATTGCAAATGTATCTTTTTTAATTGAAAATTCAACTGTTTGGTTTAAAATTCATGTATTTCGTTCAAAATTCGTCTTTTTAGTAGAAAATTATTCTTTATGGTTGAAAGTTCATATATTTTTCTGAAGCTCTGTGTTTCTCTGTATAAAATAATCTTCTTGGTTGAAAATTTATCTTTGATAGTTGAAAATTTAATCATTTTATTAAAAAGTCATCCTCTTTGATTGCAAATTAATCGGTTTCAGTTGAAGATTCAACTTTCTTCTTAAAAATTCGTCTTTCGTGGTTGAATTTAATTATTTAAGACTTAAAATTCAAATCTCTTCTTGATTAAAATATAAACTATTACATTGTCCGTTAAGAGTTCATCTTCAGAGGATAAAATTTCAACTGTTCGGTTGAAAGTGGAACTACTATGTCAAAAATGGTCTTTTTCGTTGGAAATTTATCATTTGAGTTAAATTCATCTTCTTGGTTGAAAAATTGGGGCGGGACAAGCCTATACCAGGCAGGCCTCCCCACGACAAGGCTCCACACGGGGTGGTAATTTTGGGAATCACTGCCCAAACTCAGGGACGACTCAAGGAAGATTGGCGCCCTAGGCGGACAAAAAATTTTACCCCTCCCCCCCCTCCGTATATTAAATGGATGGTTACTAAATGATCGCAAATACTTTTTATAAGAAATAGTGATAATGTGGATGTCAAACTTTATAAGAATGTTATTGGTGTATTTTGATGATTTTTGATCATACTTATTATAAATTTGTAATAAAAAAATACGTATCTTATCGTATTACACATATATATTTTTTATCTCGTGTCACGTGTTGGCGCCCTCAAGTTTGGCGCCCTAGACGGTCGCTTAGTTCGCTTGTAAGTGGAATCACTATGTCAAAAATCATCTTTTTGGTTGGAAATGTATCATTCAAGTTAATAATTCATCTTCTTGCTTGAAAAATTTGGTCCGAGACAAGCCTATATTAGACGGGCTTCCCAACGGAAGACTCGCCACGGGGTGGCAATTTTAGACATCACTCCGTAAACTCAAAAAACGCTAAGTAGCTGCCTGGAAATATCGGGCAAGTCTTCCCACGGAATGGAAGTTTCGGGAATCATTCCCCAGATAAAAAACATAGGTTTTTGTACAAAAATTGTTTTTTATGGACTTAACCGAGCAGAATCATATGCATGAATCGATTTATATTCTGAAATTCAAAGTATTCAATCAGAAAAATTATGAAAGTGTAGAAGTCTCTTTCTGAAGGAAGTAAAAATTAATGAATTGAAAACTCAGCACCAATTAATATATAATAGTTAATTTTGTAATGTAATTTAACTCAATGGTAACCCAAAATTGACGTACGATTGGGCAATAATATGAGATCATTTAATGAAAACTTCAATAATTATACTTCACTGAATTTACGGAACCAACTCTTTTTTTTATATTATATAAGAACGCATGTAAATGTTTTTTTTATCTGTTTGTGGAAGCTATCCCTCATACCATTAGGATATCCCGGAATAACTTATAGTATTATTTATGTCTCAATATATCCCATTTATATCCTAAGATATCCTGGGGATATCGTAATGGTATCTACAGCATATCACATCAACGCAGAAAGTTAGATATCCGTGGGATGTTTTTGGAACGTTTTTGGGGATATTAAGAAATACCACATGAGATTTTGAAATTTTTGAGATAACTCACGTGGGACTTTCAAATATCCAAAAAATGCCCCAAAACATTCCAGGATAACTCCAGAACCTCGAAATTTCCACCTTGTCTCTATGTTTATCAATTTCCACATTTTAGCCGAGCCTATATCTATGTTAATATTTTTCTTGCTGTGTTTCAATGTATTGTTCTCGCCTACCTTTCTTAATGTTTATGTAGTTCAGACTATGTACTATCTTTCGTCTATGCTCGTCTATTGTCTATACTTCTCTAGAAAAGGCATAAATGTATGTTAATTATAAATTCGTCTACCTATCTTTCTGAATCTTCCTTTTTCTATCCAGCTCATCATTGTTTACTATTTTAAGGGCGATGGAACCAGGCCCTGACGTCAAAATTTAATTGACTTATTCTACTCCATAAATATGCTGAATTTACATCTTGATCGGATAATTAATTTCCACTCCTGTTTTTAGTCAAGTATTCATTCGAAGTGAAAAATTATCTAATGTCAATACTTTTTGTGTAAAACGATTTTTTTTGGATTGCAACACGAGCATTCGAAAAAATCCTTGTACACAAAAAGTATTGGAATTAACTAATTTTTCACTCCGCATATAGACTTGATTCGAAGCAGGAGTAGGCCCTATAATTATCTAACGAAGATGTAATTCTAGTATTTTTTGAGTAAAATGAAGCAATTTTGTTCTGAGGTTATGGCCAAGTTCCAACGCCCTGGAATCTTCTTCTACATCTTTGAGAATAAATTTAGATCGCCTGTAAGTCCAGTTGCGTAGCCTTGTCACTTCATGCCTATTATGTTTTTTTTATCTCTTTTTGTCAATGTGAATCTCCGTCTATATTTCTGGATCGCTTATTCTTTTTCAGCCCAGGACATTATTTATACTTCGTATATTTATGCCTATCTGTTTCAGTATTCTTGTTATCATAATCCTCTACTTATTTTTCTGAATCTGCTGTTTTGCTTTTTACAGCCTCTGACCGTTTATTCACGTCAATCATTTATCTATCTATCTATCTATCTATCTATTTCTTTCAAGTCTCACTTTTCTATGCCATTCACGCCAATATTTTTCCATATCTTTCTTGAAATAATTTTACGTCTTCTCTTGCAACACGGTAAGAAGGCTTGCATTAAAAGGTATTAAAAATTTTCAATTCCTCAGAATGCCTTTTCTATCCTCCGTTTTTTAATCCTCATCAGGCAATGAGAATATTAGGATTCCAATCCCTTTCAAAGCCGATCGGAGCTATCAGACGTGACCTCAAATAAATTAAAAACACAATTTTCGTTTCACGCATTAGAATGCGCTCCACAAGCATGAAATTTGCTAAATCTAGTAGGACTGTACACAAAAATACATATCTCTATCGTTAAATTTTCAATTTATTCGAATATTATCAACTACAAAAATATAAAACCTTGATAAAAAATTTTAAAAATATTTTTTCACCGCATAAATCTGTGTGAAAATTAATCCTGACAATGTAAGATGACCAATACTGTGTTTTAAAAACTTTTTTACCTCATCATTATTCGGAAAACAGTAAACAAGAGTAGCGAAATTTGTTGAATTTGATTAAGATTTTTCTATTTCACGGTTGCTTTGTGGTATCCAAAATATTCAGAGAAATATTTTCGCTGCTGGGTACAGAAAAGAATTTAATTTAAGAGATAACTTTTAATGCTATGGAGATTCCAACGCTAGGAAAAAAGGGAATCCAAAAGATTTAACTATTTTTCACGTTACCATTGGATGCAGCAAATTTCCCAATAAATTTCAATCCAACCCATCTTACCGGGTACGCTTCCGAACCTTGCACCGCAAACTTCAGGCGAGTTTGACGCAAACTGTTGTGCTATCTGGGTTTACAGTATTATCATTAAGGAATCACATTTATAGATCGTTGAAATAAAGATATTTTTTGAATCAAATGTTTTGGTACACAACTGTCACGTCCTGTGTCATGATCATATATCTATATTATTATATTACACTGGAACCTCAACATACTTTCCCTCGACTTACTGCCTTCCTAGAATGCCTGCGAGCTCACACTCGCGGGTGACGGGTCGAGAACGGCGAGAGAGCGAGAGAGAGAGAGAGAGAGAGAGAGGATTCCTGCCACCTCGCATTCGTTGATACAGAGTTCTAGGGGCCAAAAGAGAGAAGCACCGAGCTCAGCGGAGATACGCAATTTCCCCCGAAGATGATTTTATATATCAACCTAGATTTTCGAAACGTACGTTTCGACGGACGTTTCGATGGTACGTTCAGCAATGGTGCCAAATTATGTTGAAAGAAAATATATAATACTATACAGAAATATAAAATGACGCCTGGCATCTCGCGCAGATTCGGTATTATACTTTGCATATTATTTTGACCAAAAACGAAACAAACACACAGTACCGGCCGATGACCGAACCTGTGCGAGATGCCAGTCGCCATTTTTTATTTCAGTACAGTATTTTATACTTTCTTTCAACATGAGTTGGCACTAGTGCGCAACGTGCGATCGGAACGTCTGTCGAAACGCACGTTCCGAAAATCTAGGTTCACATGTGGATTCGTACTTGACTATTTAAATCGCTGAAATTCTTGGAAGAGCCTCAAGGTTAAAGAAGGCAATGCTGGAGACTCGAGCTATCTCGAGGTTCTAGTGTAATACATTCCTATCCAATACATTGGTCGAGACACGATGTATAAATTCTATGTATCATGTAGAAACGGCTTAATCAGAACAAAGTGAGAAAAGCTATAAAATATTTTGACTTGGAAGAGAACACCAAGAGAAGAATTTTCCCCTGTCTCAGAGAGGACAACGACACTAAGATATTGAACTTATACAAGTATAACTCCGTCTGGACCTATTGATTTCTGGAATGAGATGTGAAAGCAGCAAACTTGACATCTAATCATTGACTGGAACCGACACGTGCGACTTTTCGACGTCGAGCCCTTACCCCTATTTCTGAGAAAAGGCGGTAGACGAGACAATTGCGTCTACCCCGGGATTATAAAAGGTGACACTTTGTACCTTTTTACTCTTATAAGATGTTTATCCGACCAATCATGACTTACGCCTGTACAATTTGGGGAGGTGCGTCAAGAAGCAACATCAATGACATTCAGATCATTCGAAATAAATTTCTCAGACGTATCACCAAAACCCCTATATATACCAAGAATTCTGTCCTCCACAGAGAATTTCAATTACCATATATTTTAGAGTATATCAAAGCAACCGCGACTAAATTTTATGAATCTGCATCATTATCACTTTTTGAATATATTTCCTCTCTGAGAAAATATGATTATGAACATCTCCGAAAACAAGCGTTGCCGAAAGACCTTCTCATAAAACAAGTCACCTAGCCGGGGGTGGAGAGGTCCTTCAAGCTAGCACCTCCACAATCGAAATTCCCAAATTTCTTTGTATCAGAATTTTGGGCTTTTCTGGGCTTTTTTGGGCTGTATTGCCGATTTTTGTGCTCCACTACTTTTTTTGAAAATTAAAATTTCGTGTGGAGGTGCTGGCTTGACTCAAGCCAGCACCTCCACTATATGAATATTGAAAAAAAAATAAAGATAAAGAATGACAGAATTTTGGGCTTTTTTTGGGCTCTTGAACGCATCAACAATAAATTCCCAAAAACCACTCCTACTAACAATAAAACTACACCCTATGTAAAAACTCAAACTCGGAAAAAAAACAAAGTACACCAAAATTTTGGGCTTATTTTGGGCTCTCGAATGCACGAATAATTTTTATTTTGAAAACCACCCCCTGTGTGAAAAAAACCACTCCTTGCTAAAAATAAAATCTGCAAAAAACAAAATGGATCAAAATGTTGGGCTTATTCTGGACTCTCGAATGGACCACAAAAAAATTTTCAAAAGCCAAGCCTATGTACAAAAAAACCACCCCCTTTGTAAAAACTCAAACCTGGAAAAACAAAATAGACAGGAGTGTTGCGCTTTTCTTAGGCTCTTGAATGCTTGAATTTTTTTTTGAAAAAACCACCCCTTCGTCTACAAAGTCAAACATTTATATATAAATTCAAATTTGAATTTTCAAGGATCCCAAAAATCAGAGACACCATTGACGCTGTAAAATTCTAAAAAAGGTTATTTTTTGACAAAGTCTTACCTGCGTTGTATTAAGGGGTTCTTTTTAACGTAAAGGGTTGGAGCACAAAAATCAGAGACTCTATTTACACTGTGAAATTCCTCAAAAGATTTTTCTTTGACAAAGTCTTATCTGAGTGTTAAGCAGGGGTTGTTTCTTAACGTTGAGGACTGGAGCACAAAAATCGTTGTTGGTATTTTTGAAAAGCTCAAAAATCAGAGACTCTATTTACACTGTAAGATTCTCGAAAAGATTATTTTTTGAGAAAGTCTTATTTGCGTGTTAATCAGGGGTAGTTTCTTAACGAAGGGTTGGAGCCCAAAAATCGGCGTTGGTATTTTTGAAGAGCCCAAAAATAAGAGACTCTATTTACACTGTAAAATTCTGAAAAAGATTATTTTTTGACAAAGTTATATCTGCGTCGCAAAATGTGGGTATTTTTTAGCCATAAGGGTTGGAGCTCAAAAATCAACGTTGATATTTTTGAGGAGCACAAAAATCAGGGACTGTGTTCACAGTGAAAAATTCTGAAATAGAATACTCTTCGACAAAGTTATATCTGCGTCGCTCGATGCGGGTATTCCATTAGCCATAAGGATTGGAGCCCAAAAATCAAAGTTTGTATTTTTATGGAGCCCAAAAATCAGGGACTCTGCTAAGACTGGAAAATTCTGAAAAGTGATATCGTTTTGCTAGAGACGGGCTGGTTTATGGCTGTAAGGACTGGAGCCCAAAAATCGAGGTTGGTATTTTTGAGGAACCCAAAAATCAGAGACTCTGCTAACATTGAAAATTTCTGAAAAAGATTATTTTTTGACAAAGTCTTATCTGCGTGGTATCAGGGGGTTGTTTTTCAACCTTAAAGGTTGGAGCCCAAAAATCGGCGTAGGTATTTTTGAAAAGCCCGAAAATCAGAATCTCTATTTTCATAGCAAAAATTCTGAAAAAGATTATTTTTTGACAAAGTTATATCTGCGTGTTATCAATGGGTTGTTTTTTAACGTGAAGGATTGGTGCCCAAAAAATTGAAGATTATTTTTTGAGGAGCCCAAAGATCAGAGATACTGTTGACATTGAAAAATACCAAAAGAGATTATTTTTCGCCAAACTCATACCTACAGAGTACACAGGGGTTGCTTTTGGCATTAAGGGCTGAAGCCCAAAAATTAAAGTTGATATTTATGAGGTGCCTAAAAACAAGAGACTGTACTGGCACTGTAAAATTCTGAAAAAGATTATTTTTGACAAGGTTATATCTGCGTTGTACAATAGGGGTAGTTTTCAGTCATAAGGGTTGTAGGCCAAGAACCAAAGTTGTCATTTCTTAGTAGCCCTAAAATCAGAGACTCTGTTGACATTGCAAAGTTCTGAAAAAGATTATTTTACAGCAAAGTAATATCTACGTGGCGCAGGGCGGTTGCTTTTTGACATGAAGGGTCAGAACCTGAAAATCGCAGTAGATGATTTTGAGGAGCACAAAAATAATTGCACTGCATCGACACTGTCAAATTCTGAGGAAGATTATTTTTTGACAAAGTTATATCTGCGTTGTACGATGGGGGTTGCCTTTAGCCGTAAGGGTTAAGCCCAAAAATCGAGGTTGGCATTTATGAGGAGCCCAAAAATCAGAGACTCTGTTAGCGTTGAAAAATTCTGATACCGATTGCCTCAAAACAATCCTCAAGTTCCGAAACAACCCTCTTTGAAAAATTTTAACTTTCACAAAATTAAATTTCACAAACTGAATTCCGCTACATTTTCGGGCTCTTTTAAAGCTCCTGAATCCCCTGAAATTCAATCACCAAAAAACAACCCTTATGTTTCAGAATCATCCCTTACATGAAAATTCAATATTTCAAAAAATGGAGAACGCCTAATCTGTGGGCATTATTTTTGCTGCATAGAAATACCAACTTCGCCTTTTGGGCTCCAGCCCTTAACGCCAAAAAGCAACCTCTCTGTACCACGTAGATATTACCTCGCTGAAAAGTAATTTTTTCAGAACGTTTAAATGTTAACAGAGTCCCTGATTTATGGGCTCCATGAAAATAACAATTTGGATTTTAGGGCTCCAACACTTTTAGCTAAAATGCAACCCCTCTCTACCACGTAGATATGACTTTGCCGAAAAGTAATGTTTTTCAAAATTTTTCAATGTTAACAGAGTCTCTGATTTTCAGGTTCCTCATAGATACCAACTTCAATTTTTGGTCTCTAACCCTTAATGCCAAAAAGCAACCCCTCAGTACCACCTAGATATGACTTTGTCAAAAAATAATATTTTTTTAGAATCTTACAGCGTGAATAGAGTCTCTGATTTTTGGAATCTTCAAAAATACCAACACCGATTTTAGGGCTCCCGCTATAAATAGTAAATTACAAACCCTTGATACAACGCAGATAAGACTTCGTCAAAGAATATTCTTTTTCAGAATTGTACACTGTGAATTGAGTCTCTGATCTCTGGTCTCTTTAAACAAACCAAACACAATTTTTGGGCTCCAACCCTTAGCGTTGAGAATCTACCCCTTGTTACCACGCAGATGTGTTTTTGTCAAAAAAAATCTTTTTCAGAATCTTTTAGTGTGAATAGGATCTCTGATTTTTGGGCTCCTAAAAAATACCAACACCGATTTTTGGGCTCCAGTCCTTAACGTTGAGAAACAACCCCTGGTTAACACGCAGGTAAGACTCACTCAACAAAAAAAATTGTTGAGAATTTTACAGTGTAAATAGAGTCTTTGATTTTGGAGACCTTTAAAAATACCAACACCAACTCTTGGGCTCTGAACCTTGACGTAAAAAACAGCCCCTGGTTAACAGGCAAATAAGACTCTCTCAAAATATAACCTTTTCGCGAATTTTACAGTGTAAATAGAGTCTCTGATTTTTGGGCTCTTCAAAAATACCAACACCAATTTCTGGGCTCAAACCCTTAACGTTAAAAAACAACCCCTGGTTTACCCGTAGATAAGACTTTCTCAAAAAATAATATTTTTGAGAAATTCACAGTGTGAAAAGAGTCTCTGATTTTTGGGCTCTTCGAAAATGCCAACACCAATTTTTGGGCTTTAACCCTCAAGTTTAAAAAACAACCCCTGGTTTACCCGCAGATTAGACTTCCTCAGAAAAAAATCTTTTCGACAATTTGACAGTGTAAATAAAGTTTCTGATTTTTGGGCTGTTTAAAAATATTAACACCGATTTTTGGGCTCCAACCCTTAACGTTAAAAAACAACTCCTGGTTAACACGCAGATAAGACTTTCTCAAAAAATAATCTTTTTGATAAATTT
>JAUMHM010002211.1:0-18331 GCA_032362435.1 Melikaiella ostensackeni | reverse complement strand
GCGCACGCCGGGCACATACGACGCCTCGTGTCAGGCACGCACGATCACGCACGATTCCTCGCGCCCCCCTCTCTACTCAAACCACATTTTCTCTTTTCCTTCTACTCAGTGCTGGCCACTAATCACAGTCACTGACATTCAAATGCTTGAGCGCGCTCTCCCACCACTTCCCCTCCTGCGGCGATTCTCCGCAACTATGGAGCCGAGCCTAGGCTCGGTGCGCAACTTCAGACTGTTCTCGTCCGCTCTCTATCTATTATAATGGAAATGTCAAAATAACATTTATTATAGAAATTTTAACCTAACATTAAGTGTCATTCTTTGTCTTGTAACAGAAACAAACAAATTTTAAAAAAAAACAAGAATAAGAAACAAAAGCATCTCTGCGAACCAACTTCATGCTGCGAACGGAACATATTAGCTTCGAATGAAATGTATTATCTGCGTACGTTTGTAGATTATTATTAGTGATAATTATGATAATACTAATAGTAATAATAATAATAATATTAATCAAATTTTTTTTAAGAGCCTCGGTGACTCAGGCGCTTAATCGTTCGAACTTCCTATTAGTGGTCCGGGGTTCGATTTCTGAGCCGGCACCTCTGAAAATTTTTTCATGTACTCTTACCGAGATTCTGGTGGTTCGGATTCCACTTTAAGCTGTAGGTCCGCCCATCATACACTTGGCTGCAACTCAGCCTGTGGATGGTGGGGTAAAAATTATACCAGGCTGCCCAATATATCAAGTTATACATATCACTCGCATCAGTTCACTTTATTGCATTACCAAAATGCGTCCGTGACTGATATGGTATAAAGCGAGATAGCCCTGTGTAGAATATTCAGTTTGGTACAAATATCTAACTCAAAAAGTGCCTTCCACATATTGGGCTATAACCATCTTAAGGTTTTATTGAAATAATAACTTTCTGCTATTCCGTTCTCCACAATGATCACTGGAGAATTGTTATAGTCATCTCTTATTTTTTCAAAAAATTTTCTTAATCTTACTGGCACGATCTAAAAGGAGTCCGTGAAATTCTTGTTATTATCGACTTGGGAGTCAATAAATTAAGCTGACGAATCGGTAAAAAAAAGTCCCATTGGGATCCCATTAGAGGGCTGGGGAGAAGAGGCTGAATTGGTGCATCTAAATTGAAAAGTGAATTTAAAAAATAAACATACGAACAAAATTTATGAAAAAATGTGATTTGGGTAGCTTGATATCTTAATAATGGTGAATGAAAGAATATTTTCTCGAAGATATAAAATAGTGATTTACCTATTAGATTTTCCGGAGAACAAATTCGGAATTTTTTTGGTACTCTGGTCCAATTTCAGAAGGATCTCTTTGGAATATAAGTCCTATAAGCATTTGATAAAATTAAAAAAAAAAAGTAGAATTTTTCTAGTTCTTTTGTCCTAAATAAAGTCCGCCTGAAACAGAATGTATTCTTAATATCTTTGTCATTTTGGTCCTATTTCGGCAGTACTTTTTTGGGACATAAATTCAACGAGCACTTATAAAATGTTTTTTAAAAATCGAATGAACCTGTTCTAGTACTTTTGTCCCTATTTAGACAATTAAAAATTTTTTTTGGAAAAGTTCTTACGTTATTATCGATGTCTTGTATCCAGTACTTTAGTGGGACTTCATTCGGAATCCTAATGGCATCTTAATGGGATTTTTTCATTTAAATCGCCATTTATGAACAAAAGATTATTTAAAATTACCCTGAATATCCATGGCATTGACATGCCATCACTGTAGCTATGCTTCCATTTTTCTGTGGTCGAAATTCTTCGTCGTAAATGTGGAAAACTCGTGCATTTGCTTAAGCATGTTGTGGAGACACAGATATCACCCTTGGTCACTTGAGTTCATTGCTTTATCCAAAAGGGCAATATTGATGGTAATTATATAATATTTCCTCAAAAATTCAATCAATTTTAATTGCCAGGAGGAAAAGTAGATTTTCCATAACCGAAGGAGCACAAGATATTGGGTACATTGATAGTGGAGAAGATCTTGACTTTATGACCGTAACCCCTGAAAATGATTCTGACATAATCTGCAAAATACTCTACTATCAGGTCATTAGTCCAACAGCCCAACTTTGCACAAATTTCTGTGTGATCCGAACGATATTTGGTAACCATTGGCTCGATTCCATTTCTTGAAAATTAATTTTTAGCTTGTGGTAATATCTAAGACCATCTTGACTGACATGGTTTGATATTCCTAAATATACTTAGTTTATTAAACGTCCTTCATCCATTCTCTCAACATGATCAAACCATCTCAGCAAATTTATTTCACACTTGTCAAATAATGTTTCTTCTACAACACATTCTTTGATAATCCACTCATTACTGACTTTGTTCATTAGCGTTTCACGGCACACAATCCACAGGAATTGCATTCTTACCTCATTCACTTTTCTCCCATCCTTTTCTTGATATGTCCATGTCTCGCTACCATACAGCACAGTGAGTGCAAGCACAAAATTATATATTGCAACTGCAGCTTTATTCGTTTATTCTTACTTCTAGTAATAGCTCGTACACTGCCGATAATCTTTCTACCCTCGTTTATAAATCTTAATATCACCGCATCTATTTTTCCGTCAGCAGTAAACAAACTTCCAAGATACACGAACGCATCAAGTTGTTATATCCTCTTTTCGTCTAAGAGAGCTATTCTTAGACATTTGTCTATGTATATATTGAACATCCAGGAGGACATAACGCAGCCTTGCCTAACGCCCTTCTTGATATTTTAATTCTTAAATACGAATATAATGTCGTCTATATCAATTCTTCTTCTGCCACCTACAACGGAATTGTCTAACGTATCCTCTTCCGTGTCACGGTTGTTATGTCCCACAGCTTGCCCTACATACAATTTCTTGAAAAACTCACTCATACAGTCTCACTTTGTCCGCATCCCATGCCATTTCACCATCAACGTTTTTAATACCGGCTAGCTCAGTCCTAGTACTTCCTTTCCTAATTTTCTTGACCCATTTCCAATAACCGGCATAGAGTTGTAACGGCGTCTTTTTGATGCTCGCGTTCATTTCTCGCTTTTACAAAAATAATTTGAGTACTGGAATAAATTAAGAGGCCGTAGAATATTGTTAAGTATACATTTATTTGCAAGAAGAATAAATAATTAAGATGTGTTATAAAGTGAGTGATCAAGTCGTTATTTTGATTTCGGCTGACTGTTTCTGCAATGAAAAATGCTTGGCTTTTGCTTTTTTTGTGTAATTGGTATGATGCAATGATAGAATAATGTGCCTTTTACAGTTACAGCCTTTTTGAATGTTGCCTCCAATTTCTTTTCGGCTTCATTATACTCTAGATTTTTCACGAATTACACTGAAATATTTGGAAGTGACTCAGATGCCCATTCGAACAATTCTTTTGGTGTTTGGATTGGATTGGCTACTCTTTGAAGACTTGTTCGAGTAGCCATCCTTTTCAAAATCCCTCCCAAGCCATCGCATGCACCCTTGCCATGAGACGTGGAAAAAAGTGCCACTCTGCAGCTAAACCAAAATCTTTGACATGATGTGTGAGATTGGCAATTTTTTTTTGTTTTTGTATTGTGCAGCTGCCCCATCAGAAAAATATGTGATTTTTGTGATTTTGACCAAGTTCTTTTTTAGAAAATCTACTAAATGTTTTTGGAATACATGGACGGCTATTGTGTCATGGTGCAAACATTCTGATATAACCACAAAACTTTTCATACCAACTTGACCATCATCATTTCTGAAATAGACCGCAAATGGGTGCACTGTTGGCTGGTTGTTATTCCAGTGAATGCCTTGCACAGAATCTTGAACAACAAAAGCATAGTTCTCTGAAAAATCACAGACAACAATGCACTTATTTTCTTTCAACTCATTTCTATTGTTCATAAACTCATTTTGTTTTCGTACAAGAAATGAATGGAGAAGTAATTTTTCCAAACCCGTCTGTAATTTTTGTAAATATTCATCTACTGGGGATATCATAAGCTGCAAAGTGGTCCTGTCAACATTTGCGTCCATTGTCTGTAAGTGATTTCGTCAATAAACTTGTTCTCAAATATGCTTTCCAGTTCGTCTATCAGAGGCGTTGCACCAGGACACTCGGAGCACGTTCCAAAAAAAACAGTTATCTGATGGTTCAACGCAAACCATACGTTTTAAAAAATCATGATAACTTCGCATTGGATTTGGAGAATCAGCTGTCAGGTTTTTTAATATTCGATCCATCAATCAATAATTTTACGTTTTCATGTATAGCACAAACGAAAACTGAACGGGTGCCACTTGCCCACTTATGTGAGTATTTTTCTTTGAACAATTGAAAAAGTTCTCTCAAATTTATTAAGAGTAATATTTTCTGAACTTGAATGCGTTCGCCATTTACTTTCACAGAGACACAATCTCTTTTCCCGGGCATTATTTGGCTGTGTTCGTCAAGTTCATAAAAGCTCACTATTAGATCAACAACATCTCTTTCCAATGATGGATGACTTTTAATATTGTGATCAGATAACATACCCTATTCTTCAGCAGTTTTTTCGCAACTATGATCATATGGATCGTAGCGGAAGGAAAATGATGTTGTATTTTCCGAAAAGCCCATTCTTTCAAAATGGTCAAAATTTTTATTTTTTTCTAACGTTCTTCTGTTGAATAAAATTCCTCTTTAAAAACTTTCAATACACGATCTCCATCATTTTCCTCCACGCTAACATCATTAACATCAACAGAAGTATTGAAAATTTTTTCCGACAGTGCACTCGATATGTTTTTCATCTTTTCGGTCGAATAGCGCTTCTGGGAAACTTTTCTCTTTTTAATAGGTGAAGTTTCGATTAAATCCAAGCCCTTGTTGAGTGCATCGATTGCATAAGAAATCGTTTCTCTGTTCTCTTCAACTGGTACAGGACATTCCGGGGTATTTTCCGTATTTTTCATATCCACTTCATAATCTATCAAGGCGTCAGAGTACGAATTCTTAACTTCTTCGTTCTGAAAAATATATTTGCACACACACTAGTATAAGGTAAATTTCCCAGTTTGGGCGAGTGACCCAGTTTGGGTAAATGCTCACATACTATAGGTGAATCCGTGGCAATCTTAAAATTAATGACACTAGCAATAGTTAAATCACATTCCAGGATGGATTAAATATACTTTTGATATAGGGTTTATAGCCATTTTATTATTTATTCGTATTGTGTAAACGTTAAATAGTTATGCGCGTCGCCATCTGCGACTGATCGAGCATAACATTGCTTTCGGCTTGTTAGTTCGGAAATTGACACGATGCGTTGTTTTTTGTCACAACAGTGCTTGAACAATTTCATGGTGCATTTAATTGAAAAGTAAGTAATAATTATAAGCTTCTCAAATGGGCTCGTCAACATAACTTCAAGTTAATGCATAATTCGTATATTTTCTGCCTCCTTAATACGGACAGAAAAAACTGTTGGAGGAGTTTGGGCGAGTGTTTACAAACAACAAGGATACATAAAAATTAGGCGTTTTTTTAGATAACAAGCACACTATCTCAATTCCTAAAGCTTTTTCCTGACATAAAGCGTGTTTTTTTTATACAATTGTGTTGAATAATTGATAAAAATGTATGCGAAACGATTACAATGACGATGTGACAGCCATTCCTTCCGCCATATTCGGGACAGCGTGAATTTGGTCTCAGTATCAATCACGATATCCCACCACTGGAGAAAATCAAACATGGCGTCGCTCGCCCAAACTGGGACATTCGATTCGCCCAAACTGGGTCAGAGAAGAAACTCATTCCCCCAAATAGATTCATCGGAACAGTATGAAATATTCTTCATTATTCAATTGAAATTTTTTGTTTTTATCGATGAGCAGACAAAATGTTGATGAAAAAATGTTCATACTGTGCCATATTAGGAACTTTTTTCGATTCATAAGATTTGAAAAACTTTTATAAGCAAAATACGCCGCACAAATCCTTACATTTGCTCAAACTGGGACGTTTACCTTACCTAAATTCGAAATATGTAATTGGAAAATTTTTGTCTATTAAAAAAACAGTTTGATATTTATTATGAAAAAAGTCTTACTTTCATTATAAAAATAACATCTGTTTCTTCATAGTGAAACTAACATCAAATAATATATGAGTTTAGGAATTGCTTCATTTTAAATTCAAATGAATATACGAAAAAGTTAAATTGATACATAAAGAATTTCATTATTGAAAGATAATAAAAATATAAAATACCTTCTTTGACAAACTGAGACGGCACTTGTTGCAAATTTTCAGTTCAAGCGACATTTTTGTTACAGGCTTGTTTAATGCCAGCAAATGTTTCTCCTGGACTTTTCTAAGATCTCCGTTTTTTGTTTTTGGGTGAGGAATCAAATTAAAAGGATTATAACATCTATCTGTCCGAAATCGCGAGCCCACCAATAATTTTGGTACCTTTGGCATTTTGCTCTTTATAAACTACGTTTTACACCGAAATCATGAAATAAACACTTCGAGAGAAGGAAGTGAAAGAAAGAAGTCAACAGGCCGAAAGGGACTGATTCCGAGTTCTGATATGCCTGGACTTGTCGTACGCCGCTTGCGTTGCATGACGCGCGTTCGAAATAATTAAAAATCTTCCGATCTAATAAAGTCTCCAATTTTTCAAAATATGGGTTTTTTACGTCTGAAAATAGCTCACACGATGATATTTTTTCGATTTTTGTTGTTGTGGGAACCAACATCTAAAAATAATTTAAACAATTGAATTGTTATTATTTTTTACAAGTTAACAATTAAAAATATATTTAGTGCGTATGCTGAAACCTAATACAACAATGTACACAATAAAAAAAGAATAGAATTGATCTGATAATTTGAACTAGTGATATTGAATTTCAAGTGTGAGGGTATCGGTCGATATCCAGCAAATTACTAAAATTCAAAATATTCATATTTGCAAAAATACACTGTCATAAACGAAATCCCGATATACGTGTCGGCTTATTCCTCCTATACAAATTGTAAACAAAATTTCAGGCAAATCTGAATCATGAAGTCAAAATAGGTGTTCGGTATGTAAAAGAATGTTCCATATCTTGCACCATAATGTTACTATCCAGACGGATCATTATATCCGAGCCAATCGACTTGACATTATCATGCGTGAGAAAAAAAGTAAAAAAGTCTATATCATCGACATTTTCTGCTAACATAACCAGTACTTGCAAGCAACCTATACAACCAAGATCCATAAGTATAGCGAGCTAAGGCATGAAGTAAAGACAATATGGAGAAATGTGGAACATGCATCTATTCATCCTATTGTGATATCAGCGACAGGCAAAGTGCACGCAAGATGCACTGAACATCTCGAACATCTAGGAGTCAGTAAGATACTGGAAACAGATCACAAAGCGGTTTTATTAAACACCTGTCGCATTGTGAGAAACTTCCCAGACCATCAGGAAATAGGTGACTGAAACCCTATGGAGTAAGAGATGATAGCTCTAGAAAAGCATCCATAGGCGATTAATGTTACCTTCAACACTCTGGACCGCTGCATGAGGACAACAGCGGTAAACGAAAAAGTTCAAACCAAACCATACACATAATTTTGTACCTACTACACCTTCAACTCATCAGGCACTTGACTTGATCCGTGGCTAATGATGGGATACCGGGTTCACTTGAGAAGAAAGCAACAAAAAAATAATAATAATAAATTTTTAGAGAGAAATAAACAATATCGATCCGTCCGAAAGGGCAAAGCAGATTCCAAATATCGTATAAAAAAATCAAAATTCAAAGTGGAGTGTACATTTCTCCACGTTGTTAGACGATAGTTAAAAAAATTGTTTCGAAGAACCATAATATGTGGTGAAGAATATATTTAAATGAAAACGACTTCCACAAGGTATTTTCATTATTAGGTTTTTTAGTATGAAAACATTGGTGGGCCATCACATAATTCTTCAGCCTCCATGAAAAAGTGACATTTCGTAAATATGGAGAATTGATATCGTATAGTATATACTGAGTGGTTATTGAAACAGTGGACAGTCATGTGAGTCATGTGAAATCATGATTTTTGACTCTTGAAGACTGCTTTTCGTTCTCTTTCAGACCCAGAAAGATAAATCTTCAACAAAAACGATAATTTTCAACAAAGAAATATGAATTTTCACAAAAAAATCAAGATAACTGTTGCATTTACAACCAAATATTTGCATTTTCAAGCAAAGAAGACGAATTTTTCAGAAAACAGTCAAATTTTCAACAAAAAAGTCATTTTCAACTTTAAAACTTTAATTTTCAATAAGAATGCTATTTTCAACCGAAAAAGATGAATTTCCAACCAAAAAGATAACTTTTAGCCAAGAAAGATGAATTTTTAACCAAAAAGTTGAACTTCCAACCCAGTTTCAATCAAAAACTTTCAAGTCAAGAAGACGAGTTTTTGAGAAGACAGTTAAATTTTCTAAAAAAAATATTCTTGATCAATAACGATGAATTTTTAACCCAAACAGATTCATTTTACACCATGAAAGACGACCTTTGAACCCAAAAATACGAATTTTCAACAAAAAATTGAGTTTTCAAGCTAAAAAGTGAATTGCTTACTGAAACATTTGACGCGGGCAGTGGATTTCAGCTTATAGTCGCAGTGCGACTCTTCCGTCATCCGTTCCCCAAGGAGCCCATGCCCAGACTCCTAACGCGGATTTCATTCATGAACCTACCCGTACATATTCAACCCCTACGCCCATCGAGACCTTTCGTCCTTATCACTTGCGTGATGATGGGCTCAATGTGCTTCCAGGACTCCTCAGACTCTAGCATATGCGTAACGAGTGTTTTGGAGAAGAGCTGGGCTCCCACGGCCCCACACCCGCTCGCGCCTGCTTCGCTCCAACGATCACAGGTAAAGAGGGTGTGTTTCGCGTCGTCCACAGGAGCTCCGCAATAACCACACACCTCTTCGTCTTTCCTCCTAAAGCGCTTTAGGTACGCGTTGAAACAACCGTGCCCCGTCAGCGCCTGCGTCAAATAGAAGCCTAGCTCCCCGTGCGGCCTCTCGAGCAAGGTAGGAAGCTCCGGGATTAGACGGTGAGTCCATCTCCCTGTTGGTTCCTCAAGCGATCTCTCTTGCCATTTCTCTATGAGTCTGTGTCTTGCGTCTTTTTGAATAGCTTCTTTTTCGCAAGCGCTAACCTGCTGGTTGTCGTTGCGGGCAAGCTCCTTACGGAGCAGATAGGCTTCTTGCCTTTCCCTCGCCAATAAATCAATTGGCGGTACGCTTGCCAGGACTGACACTGCAATCGTTGACGCCGTGTGGTAGGCAGCATTTGCGTGATGGAGCGATTCTCTAGGGCCAAAGCCCACACTAAGGCTGCATAAAGCAGCTTCGATTGGACCACACTCGCCACCAGCCTTCGTTCAGCTTTCCTGGGTCCGCCAAGGTTGGGCATAATCCGATATAGATTACCCCCACACTGTATGGCTTTGGCTGCGATTTTGAGGTGTTCCCGAAAGTTCAACCTCTTATCCAGCCGCACTCCCAGGTACTTCAATCTCTTGCTCCACGCGACTTTGAGTCCACCTAGAACAATCTTCGGTAAGTAAAAGGATGTCCTGTCAGTGACGAGTAGCGCCTCGGTCTTTTCCAGGGCCATCTTTAGGCATCTGGCATCCAGCCAGCGCTTCACTCGACTGAGACTCTCATTGATCCTCAACTCCAGGATCCTTGGGTCATCAGCGGTACACACAACACGTGCGTCATCCGCAAATCCGCGATTTTCCTAACCTTCTCAGGGTTGTCCAGGCCGGGGGTCTTTCGCCTCGTCACCAATTTTTTGGTAACTATTTTATGAGCTAGACCCCATGGGTCCTTCTCGAATTTCCCGATCAGGTCCTCCCAACATTCAAGCTGGCTCCTCCTGATGGCCTTTTTTAGTGCCTTCTGAGCCTTTTCCCATGCCTCTCGCAGTAGCGAGTCACCCTTAGAACGGGTGTATCTCCGTCTTGCCGCGTTGCATTCGCTGTGTAAGCCTGACAGTGTGTCGTTCCACCAGTACATGGAGTTCTCGACTCTTTTGTGCCTCCGGTGCGGCATCGAGTGGTCGCATGCAGCAGTTACTTTCCGCTTTGCCGCCCGCACCGAGTCCTCAATCTTCTCCGCGTGACCGACCCAATGAAGCTCATCAGTGAGCTTGATTTCCTCGAGAAAATCTCGTAGTTTGTCCCTGCTGAGTCGCTTAGTATTCCAAGAGGCGCGGTTTCTCCTGCCGCCTCTTCTTTCCACTAATTTTTCGCGCTTTTTCTTTATGCTAAACTCAATGCCCTGGTGATCGCTAAGGTTGTCTCTTTGAAAACTCGCCAGTCGCTTATCTTTGACGCTAGGCGGGGTGACGTTATCGTGAGATCAATAATAATTGATCCCTTGTTTCCCCGTCTGAAGGTGTTAGTCTGGCCCCGATTCACTACAACCAGGTTGTATTCGGCGGCCATTTTGCTCACCAAGATTCCCCTTCGGTCCATTCGGGTCTCTCTCCACATTGGCGACTTATAATTGAAGTCACCGGTAATGAGTACCGGTCCGACGGCTTCCCTAAGGCTTTCCTCCAGAGCGAGAATCTGTGCAGCGAAAACCTCAAAACGGTCGTTTGGGGAGAAATAGCAGCTATAAACACGTACGCCAGCCGTCTCTACCCAAACAAACCCCTTGTCGGTCTCTAAATAGTGCCCGATAGATAAATCGGGGCTGCACACAAGGATCCCTGCCCTTCCCGGTGCGTCCTGAAACCAAGTTGAGTTTTCGGGCTTCTTGCATTGCTCGCTAACGAGCAGCACATCTGCCCCCTCTCCCTAGCTGTCTGCATCAGAAGGGTCTGGGCATCCCATTCCCTCCCCATGTTGAGCTGTAGAAACTTTATCTTCTACCTCTCAACCGACTGAGTTCCTCTCGGAACACCGGACAAGCACCTGCAGCGTGGCTGACTTCTTTCGCGCCTTTGTCAGTGCATGTGAAGTACTTCGGTGGACTCTTACAGTCTTTGGCCACGTGATTTGCGGTGCCGCACCTCTAGCAGGAATCTTTCCTGTCGGGGTTTTTGCAGCCTCGCGACACATGGCCATAGCACCGGGCAACTTCAGCATGTTCACGGATGTGACAATTTACCCATCCGACCTTCAGTTTTCCTATCCGAAGCAGACTTTCGGCGTCTGCTTCGGGCAATTGGACCACTGAATCCCTTGACCCGCCGAAGCGAGGGTAGAGCTTGCAAGGCCCCTCTCGGTCGGCTTTGCCCAGTGCTCCAGAGAGGGCTGCCTTTACCTCTTCTCCGGTGAACGTTTCATCGAGATCCCTGATTTCGATGGACCTCTTTGCGACCATAGCTCTCACTTTGGCCTTTTCATCAATGGCCTGCTCCAACTCCTTTTTGAAGGCTGGTATGTCCCCTCCTTTCTTGTCCTCCTGATGGACAGAACCTCAAGTCCTGCCTTCGAGGAGTGGACTTTCGCCTTCATATCCCTCAGGATGTCGGCATAGGACTGACCGTCCTTCGCCGACACCCCGATGGCATCACCGGATCTTGCAGCTGATGAGAGCTTCGGCTGCTTCTTCTTCTCGCGCTTCTTCTCGGCGAGCTTTTGTCTCCTTTTTTCCTTGTTTTTATTTTTCCTTCTGTCCTTCACGGACTCCACCAACTGCCAGTTCTCCCCTTTACTGGAGGGCTGGCCCCCGACGGCCTCGGCGAAAGTAGAGGGCGGTGCATCGCCTTTTCTTTTTTTCGATGTCCGGTCTTCGGGAGTGCTCGAAGCTTGCCTCTTAGCTTCCTTTGAACGGCTCACCGGTGTGCCATCCAGTGACACCGAACGGGATCTCTGGATCCCCAGAATTCTCCTCTGTTCAGGGTGAGATTCCAGCATCTTGCTGACCCCCTCCCCGCTTTCTACTAGACACTCATGAGTGTAGAGAAGTTTTGGGGCGAAATATGTTATTTTGAAAGGGATTTTACGCGACATGTATTTCATCGATTGAACGAAAATTTTTTTCGAATAATTGAAAAAAGTTTCAAAATGGGCAAAATGGCGGCGGTTTTTCTGAAAATATTTGAACTCAGCTTTTTTAAAAGGGCCATCGTTTTATTATTTTTTCTTGATTTTCTTTAAGCTTAGCACTTATATGGTGCATATATCCCATAAGAGTTTATTTTCTGCCTGCATGTTGGAGAAGATAAAAATTGGATTTCTCTTTATGAAAAATGAAAATTCGCGTTTTTTACAATAACAAAACAAGATACGTGAACAGTAAAAAATTAAAATTTTTTCACACTCAAAAATATCTACTAGCACTTCGTTCTTAAGTTTTTTTCCGAAATTTTCGTTAAAATATGAATAAAGTCGGCTATAATTATATTTTTCTTAGAACAATAAAAATCTTCGACTTGAAAATTTACACATTAAATTTTGCTTACAAAATTTAAAAAAATTTATTGTTTCAAGAAACATACAATTATAGCCGAATTTATTTATATTTTAGCGAAAATTTCGAAAAAAACGCAAGATAGAGAAAAGTGTTGAGGAAATTTTTTTATAAGTCTTCGAGTGAAATAACTTTGATTTTTTAACTCTTTTCGTATCTCGTCTTGTTATTCAAAAAAACTCGAATTTTTATTTTTCATGGTAAGAAATCCAATTTCTTCTTCTCCAAGATGCGGACATAAGATAAAGTCTTATGGGATAATGCACCATATTAGTACAAGCTAAGAAAAAAATCAAGAAACAATAACCCGTGTAGAAATTGCCCTAATAGTTCCTAGCAATATTGGGGCTTTTTCCCTGTTAGGGACCTCATCAAATTTCGTTTGACGGTCCCCAACAGAATTGCTTAACAAAATTGGTAGTGCCCATAACAATTTGCCTAATTCGGCCACCAACAACAATAGGGAAAACCCATCTGGGCCCCAACAATACCCTATCAACATTTCTACATAGAAAACCGGTGGCCTTTTTGAGAAAATGAAGTTTGAATATTTTCAGAAAAAACACCGTCATTTTGTCAAATTTGACACTTTTTGTAATTTTCCGGTCGATCTCGAAATTGAATGATGAGATCTATCAGAATTAATAAGAAAGAGTCAAATGTCTAAGTCGGTTTAGATACTGCAACACTTTTTTAAAAAAATTCAACAAATTTTGTATGAACTGCGTCACCAACTTTAAAAGTTATAATACTCATGACTTATTAAAAGAAAATTGTTCGTCTAATCAGAGAAATACGTGTTGTTTAAAATCTCTTGAAAAACAACATATTTTTTCCGGAAACGATTTTGCAACTTGAGCATGCAGAGCCTTCTCGATTTGAAATGAATTCGCTCTATGGCAGTGTTTTTTTACCAAAAGGAAGAAATTTAGGGGGCAGTGCTTGCAAAATTCAAAAACTCAAATTTTTATTGGGCACTCTAATGACATATTATATAGTTATATAATTGTATTAGGAATAACTTCTTATAGTTCGTGATCACATGCACGGAAAAAAGTTCTGGAAATTTTTGTTGACCGTGTGCCTGACTTCGGGATAGGTCTAAAAAGTACTCGAGGAATTGAAAATACCGTCACCGGGAAATGATGTAAATAATGCTTGAAGGAACATACCTGTAAGAATTCTTAAACTGTGTCGAGAACAGCCAAAGAAGCACTCCTGGACTACAGCAATAAAAAATCTATAGGCAAATCGGTAACACGTTTAACACTCCAGCATTAAAGCCGTCAAGGAAGGGTTCTTGGACTGTTAAGGCAGATATTTATGACAAAAAAAATATTCTTTTTTAAATTTATAATGTTATCATCTTCAATTGATATATTTATTTTAAGATAAAAACGCACACTATCACTAGGGTACCCACTATTTCTACTTTTCGAACTTTGTCTGGATATTCGAAAACTCGATATCTGCCAGTCAACACAGGCCTATGTGTGCATCAGACTCGGATTCGAGAGTAGACTCTCTAATCTGACCACTGTGCCACTAGGAAGAGGAGAATCAGGACTCGCAGTCAAGAGTAGACTCTATCATCTGCCCTGAGAGCTCCTCCGTGTTGTTGTTGGCTCGCTAGCGAGCCCCCGAATCATGATCTAAATGCCCACTCTTCGATCTCCTCGCGACTCCCACTGGTATATACATAATACACTGGATGCAGGTCATTGAAACGATCTTTGCCTACTTGAGGGCGCCGGAGCCGCCATTTTTTATGGATGTTTTGGTTCGGGATCTTTCGGGGCAGATCGGGATATGTGGGAGATTCGAATGTAGTATGGAACAGAACGTAAAAATATCAATAAAAGTCATGTAAAATTTAGTTTATTGTCAATAAGTGAATGGACTAAAACTGGAAACCTAATAAAACTTAATAAAAAGTAATTACATTGATAACAATAATCGAACAATACAGAAAAAGTAAAGTCGATGGGATTTAAAATTGGTGGAATACACATTTTGTAAACACGTGGTTTAGAATAAAAATCTGTATATGTTAAAATTGTGAAACACTTATTGGAACCTCTAAAAGCTACAAATTTGTACAAAATAATTTTTCTGCAGAAAAAAAAAGTGCTGCGAAATTGTAAAGATGACTAATGGATATTATAGTTACAAAATGAATGTCAATTATAATATAAATAATAATAATTAAAAAGAGCAGAAGGAATAAAACTCGTGTAGCGTGTGCGTAAGTTAAATAATTAGTACCATTAATATCATTCAAATAATATTATGCAATTCATGAATACGAACTTTAAATTAATGTTTAATAAAAATGAACATAGAAAAAACTATAAGGTATAAATATATATGGTAAAAATATATATTGTAAAAAGGACATTTATACTATGAGAAAATCCTCTTCACTTGAACGTAAAAAAGGCATCATTACTCTTATCTTACCAAGCCTTCCAGTTGTTTAGGCAAAAGGATTTTGTGCAGCTGGAAAAAATGAGGAATGGATAAAATTATACACCGAAACAAGGTAATGCACTGTTCTCTCGAATATTTTACTTCAAATCTTTCCAAATTCGCGAATTTTCAAAATTCGCACTCAGATTGAAAACAGCGCAAAAGATAGGCAATGGCAGGTAGCAGCCATTTTGGACCTCGGTGTTGTTCACTCGCGCCTTTGTGGCTTGATCGTGTGTAGCCGCCGGCTTGAGGTTAACACTGTTGCCGAACTGGCTTCAACACGGTGCGGAAATTATTCAGAAAATTATGTATAAAATTCTATTGGATTTTATGAATACGACCATTTTTATTTTTTCAGGTTTCTAACAAATTTTCATTATTTTCTTTGATTATTTTTCACATGGATTTTGTTACTTTAGGTTTAATATTTTCCAAAAATTGCGGTCTCGCAAGGTTTCCCGACAATCTGTGCCTCGAAAAGCCGAGATAATGAGTTTCATACAAATCGGATGATTTTTTCTAAATTTTGGTCGCTATTCTGGACCCGCTATTTTGAATTCAAAATTTGTTACCCAAAATTTGTAATTTGTGACACGAAAACCCCTTGAAAAATGAGCTTTATACAAAACAGATGATTTTTTATAAATTTTGGTCGACATATTGAGTCGGCTATTTCGAATCCTAATTATTGTTTGACCCAAAATTTGGAATCCGTGACTCGGAAAACCCCTGGATGATGAGTTTTATGCAAATCAGAACATTTTTTTACACATTGTGGTTGCCATTTTGGATCGGCTATTTTGTATTCTAACTTTTTTATGTAATGTTTGGAATCTGTAACTTTAAAAACTGCAAGGCATTCACAATAGGATAATTCGTGGAATTTTTTCAGTTTTTTCGTGCTTGCATCTCTCGGTGAACTCCTGAGAGCCAGCATTATCATGCATCCACCTAGAACGAGGTGTAGCTATTAAATATCGGACTAATGCTCTAACAATTTTTATTTACCAAATTATTCTATGAAGATGTTATCCCCTTCGATGCAGTCCCCTTCCCGATCCCTACACTGCTCCATACGAATCTTCCATTGTTTGAAGCAATGTTGCAGGTCATTTTCTGAGAGGTCGCTTACATGAGCTGCGCCGCTTTTTCCTCGACAATATCCATCGACTCGAATCTGGTTCCATTTAGCTTAGACTGGATCTTCGGGAACAGAATAAAATCACATCGGGCTAGCTCAGGTGAGTAGGGTGAGTGCTCCAATACGGGGATCTCATTCTTCGCCAAAAACCTCTGGACAGCGCGTTGTGTGCTGGCGCGTTGTCCTGATAATGAATCCACTAGCAGTTCTTCGGCATTTCAGGTTTTTTTAAAATTATTACGCGTGTAAACTTTTATTAAAAATTTTGCTAACAGTTTCTTTATCGATATTCACTAAGTCAGCAATTGCTCGAATGTTCAGGCATCGATTTGCTCGAATAATTTTACTCACTCTTTCGATGTGACCTTTGATTTTCGATGTGCGAGGCCGGCCGGTATATGAATTGTCTTCAATCATTTCCCTCCCCTCTTTAAATTTTTTAAACCAATCGAATACTTAGGTACGAGATAGACAGTTATCACCATAAACTTCCTTTAACAAATTATACGTTTTTGTAGCGGATTTTCCAAGTATCACAAGAAACTTTACGTTGACGCGGTGTTCTACTTTCACACTCAACATAATTCCGGCAGAGCTCAGGTAGATGGTCAACTTCGAACTAAGGTTCCTGTCATACCGAGGGTCGTGAGACCTTGAAATTTGAGAGTAGGGGGGGATGGAAGAACACAAATCAATATCAGATCCTGCGTGTTGTTGCCGAGGCCCCAAGCAAGCGGCAAAAATTAGTCCGATTATTTAATAGCCACACTTCGTATTATATCTTTTGCATCGTTAAATTTAAAAAAGTGCAAAATTGGGTTCATGCAGGTTGTTGTGAATATCTTAGGCTACAAATCCCTGCTCTCCTTTTTTCGATTCGAGGTAGAGCCTTGCAGAGCTCGGACTTGGCAGTAGATGTAATTTTGTTTTCGCCAAAAATGTGACACTTTAATAATTCACATTCTCGCAACAAAATAAGAATTGAGGATGAGTTTTTTTTCTTCTTCGAATACATGTTAATTCCTACTGTAAAAATGAAAAATTTATCTTATGTGTCGAAATATTCGCTAGTTCGTAAAGTAATAGATTAATGGAATAGTAAAAAAAATTGCTAAAATGTTTGAAATTAAAGCACGATTTCCGTGTGCCTCTTATCATATGATAATTAGGTCAGTGCATTTAGTTTCTGACCCAATTATTTTGGGTACATTTTTTCTTTTGTCCCTCGATCGAAAGGATCTCTGATGACGACCTTAACCCTGAGTTTGCGCATGCGCAGAGTTGACCGTTCCGCCGCCATCTTGATTTTGATTTTTTTTTCAAACGCCCATATCTCGCGTTCTAATTGTCGCACAGCGAGCGAACTGAGGTCCTTGAATTCGTCAGGACTTTTATTTTTTGTGAGTTTATATAAAAAAACCGTCCAATGCATTAGAAAAAAGTTATTGACGTTGAAAGTCGAAAGAGCTCCACAAACATTTTTTTCGCCGCTTTTTTTAGGCGCAGCTCTTTTTTGGTAAATCTGAGACTAAAATTGACAAGGATAAAAAAAGCAGACCCAATTCCAAGCATTTTGAAAAAAGATCATCTCGATACGATGATTTCTCGCTTGCCAATCCACGCTCGAAGTTATTTTTCCGGCGTGAGTTTGAAGTCTGTAATACGCGCGCAGAGCTCTTCGCCGCGGTCGCGCTTCATGCTGTATTTCTATTTTTTTTTTTTGCTTAAGGAATTATCATTTGAACAAATGATGCATTTGCTTCATTTAAGCTTCGAACATGCATCCTACATCAATATTAAGGTACAAGGGTCTATTTTAGGTAGGTTTTAAGTAAAAAAATAACGCCTCAAAAAAATTCTGGGTACAATTTTTTTATTCTTCTCGACCTTTTTGAACTCATTTCCACACCACCCTTGAGGTAAAGTTTATGGCGCGTTTTTTACGTGGTTTTCCCGAGAGGCCTATTCCACGGTTTCCTTTTGTTTTACGTTTTCCTTTGTGTATATATTTTAATCGTCATCGTCGCAAACTTCTTTGTCCTCATCTATTGCGGGTGATTCGCTGGCTTTTCTTTTTTTCGATGTTGTTCTATGTAATGGTGCCATTGTTGGGAAGTCGTAATCATCTTCTTCGTCTTCTTGAATGTCATCCACTTCTTCGCTAATGTTCGTACATGTTTCCCCACAGCATATCATGC
>JAUMHM010002193.1:0-18331 GCA_032362435.1 Melikaiella ostensackeni | reverse complement strand
GTGAACTGCAATGTTCACGAAACGTCGGCAAGATTCGTAATTTTGCACACGATTGAAACCCGAAACACCTCCTTTCAGCATAATGAATCATCATGAAAGTATTAAATCTATTAAAAGTGATGAATCTTTAATAAAAAAATGAATTTTTTTCAAAGTAGTTCAACTTTAGACTAAGTGGTTCGTTTTTCAACAAACAAGATGAATTCTCAACAAAACATGTAATAGTTGATATTTCTACCAAATAGTTGGATTTTCCTCTAAAAAAGCCGAATTTGAAAGAAAATACATTAATTTTCAACCACAATAGATTAATTTTCAATTGAAGATAATAATTTTCAACCAAAAATGGTATCGTTACATTCTCATTTTGAAAAATAATTTCTCAATGAAAAAACGAATTTTGAACAAAATTGTTGTATTCTCATCCAAACAGAAGAAGTTTTAACAATATAATTGAATTTTGAACCAAAAAAATTAACTTTTCACCAAAAGTAGTTGAATTTTCTTATCGAGTTCTATTAATTCAATTCGCATTAAAACGAAAAAAACGAAAAAAATGATTCCTTCTCAGTGATAGCACTCAGAGAATCTTCCTTCAAACGATAAAAGAATACTTTTACGGTTAAAGTGCGAATCGTTTTATCAAGAATCGTCCAACGTTAAGCGATTCTCTTTTAACGCGTATGAGGCGCAGTTCAACGGTTAAAATGGGACGTACTTTTACAGTGAAATAATTGACGGTCTTCTTAAGATAAAAAGGCGTGGCTCTATGATTTAGACGACATAATTTTAGCGTCAAACTAGATCTTTCAAGAGTGAAGGATTTTGCTTTTAAAGTATCCTACTTCAACGATTAGAGGACCGACTTCATCGTTTAGAGGAAATTTCTCTGAGTGAAGTTCTGTTACCCTATAAGATCGCAAAAATGTTGAAGCTTTTCATTGTTATATTTCATGCTCTTCTCCGAAACTGTTTTATATTTCAGAAACACTGTTTTTTACTAATGTAAGAAACGAGAGACTTCTCGTAATTCAACTTCAATATAATGAAATATTATTGCAAATAATGTAATACTTTCATAAATGACTTTTGAATAAATCAACTCTCAAATATGCAATTCGAAGATTCTTTTTATCCGAAATGATTACAAGGATCACAAAACTTTTAATGATTTGAAATTAAAGGCATTTTATAAAATAAAACATTTCAATATTAGGATAGAAAATACGATTGATAAGAATAAAATTTAATTATTTACTCCCTCGTTCTTTCATTGTAATTTTTTAAATCGTGCTTGAAATATGTTTTAGAAAAATAGTTATTTAGTTAAAATTTGCAATTGTGTTCGAGCTAGCATAACTAAAGGGTGAAAGCAACTCAAAAGCTTTTATTCTGCCGGAAAAAATTAATTAAATTACCCAATTTTTGAGTGAATAAGTGACGAAATAGGGAGTTTCAAAAATTTTTTGGTGCTAGTAATTTCGAGGGGTTACATGGAAAATTCGACGTGAAATTATTATTGAATATTTTAAAAAATTTTGGATTTCCCGTAAGACGAAGCCGCTTTTCAAGAAATTAAATTTTTGAAGAATGCTAGAAATGATAGTTAAAATTTAAATATTCCAATATAGTATTCTTTGTTCCGAGCACATTTTCAAAATCTAGATGTACAGGTATATCATTTCAAGATCGTGCAATGTGTATTTTTTTTTTTCTGAAAATACGAAACAATTTATGAGCAAAACGTGAAATACCAATAAAAAGCTTCAACGTAACTGCGATTTAGGACGTTGTTTTTTACTGATATAAGAAGTTAGAGACTTCTCGTAATTCAACTTTGAAAAAATTGAATATTCTTGGAAAAATATGATACTTATATGAATTCCTAATTATGGATCGAGTCTTATCAGTAACTTTTTTCTTTTATAATGGAGGGACTTTTTCTGCTTGACTTTTCCATTTGAAGCAGCTTCGAAATATCCAATTCAAACTTTTTTTCTTATCACAAGGATCAGATAACCTTTAATGATTTAAAATTAGAAGCATTTTTGAAAATGCAACTTCTCAATATTAGGAATTAAAATATAATTGAGCAGGCTATAATTCAATTATTTGCTCCCATTTTATTTCATTGTAATTTTTCAAATCGTGCATGAAACATGTTTAGAAAAAAATATTTGGATAAAATTTGCAATTTTGTTAGCGGTAGTATTAGTTAAAGGATAAGGAGAGCCTGAAAGTTATTATTTTGACGCTACAAACTAATTAAGTTACTAAATTTTGGAGTGAATAAGTGAAAAAATAGGGTATTTCACCAATTTTTTGGTCATAGTAATTTTGAAGACTCGCATGCAAAATTGGAATTGAAATTCTTATTAAAAATTTTTTAAATCTTGAATTTCCCGTGAAATAATGACGCTTGTTAAGAAACTAAATATTTAGAGAATGCTTAGGAACCCTGCGAAGGAAGATCAAAAGGGGATCTCTTAAGAAGTATTGTTCTGAAAGTCAATTTTCAAAATTGTTCGAATTAAAATTTTAATTACTGTTGCTTGTAGATAATTTCAATGAGCATCTTTTTTTTTCTTGCAGGTTTTGAAGTTTTTGAAGCATTTTGTGAGAAGTAGATTTATCAAAAACAAAAAATTTTCATCTCTTTTCTCTACAACTCGAGGTAACTTGAGCAATTTTCAGGATTTTTTGATTTTATTGATACTAAGTTACGTGTTTAAGTCTTCTGAAGATATTTATATAAGAAAAACGTTAATATTTTAATAAACAAAAAAGTGAATAATTTTTTGGACTTTGCAAAAATGATGAGTTTCAGCAGTCAAGTGCTTCATTTATCGAGTGAATTCTAAGCAACGAACAGCTTCCAGTGAGAATGTTGTTGATTGAGGTCCGGAAAAGTTTTCTGTAAAGTCTTAGCTCAGTCGAATTAATGGGTAAAAAATGATGAATGCTTCGAATTGCAAGCGAGAATTTTGACGTTGCCCCATGCACGTGCCTCCTCGGCTACAAACGTGTTGCAGCGGACGATATGAAGGTCGAGTCGGGACCCAAAACAAATAATAGCAACTGTTCAAAGTTCTCTGCTAAAATATACAAAAAAAAATCTGACCGCTGCGCGGGCACATTTTCATCGCGCGAAGTTTGAGCGCGCCTACAGAGCGCGTAATGTGTCTCGCGCTTCGCGCTCGACCTGTTATGTGCCTCGCGCTACGGGCTCAGCCCTAGGTAATGAAAAATCCAGGTCTACAGGGATCGTGGCTATCACACTGCCCCAACGGAGACGCAAAATCAACAGCCAACGGAGACACCTACAGCAGCACCAAGAACGCCATTGCCAACCAAAGTGATCCCGTGCCCAATTTTGGATGCGGTCACGCCGGTCACTCGACGCCCTGCACCACCTCCGTCGATCGAGCGCCCGAAATACCTCCAATCATTAAGACGGTATACTAACGCTCGTCACACTGCCGTATGGCGGCGATTAGATTACCCATCCAAGGGGCTGGCATACGCCGGTAATGTTGAGGCACACCTGGGAATAAGCTTCGATCAAAAGGCCTATAAATTCGTCATCAAGAAGTTCCTGGCCTTGATGTACACTCCGTCCAGTTCTCCATGAGTGTAAGGGAGGAATGAAGGATCTGAGCCCGTGGGAATTATTCCTAAGAACGGGAGGAAAAAGGATTCTTTTACCGTCTCCGAGGAGTCCACAAAACGTGGCAAAGGGGATTAAGGAATTGGACGCTTGGCTTCTCAACCGACAAGGCTTCATATACAAAGGAGTCTCTTTAGAGCAAAGACCCACATCGCAGAAACAACAGGAACTGTAGATTCCTTGCAGTTGTAAGCAGAACCAGCGGCCCTTTTTAGGGCCAATAAACAATTTACACGAAGATTGAACTTCCGAGTCAGACATACATCGCTTACCAACAATGGATTATATCAACCTGACGAGCACTTTTTCAAGATCTAGCGAAAATGCAAGTGATGGTTTCATGTATGATAATTTATTATTTGAATACACAAAACAGTTGAGGTGCAAAACATGAAATAACAGAAGTCTTGTTATTCACTTTTCGAATGGAGAAATATTTTCCAAAAGAGATATAATTTTGCTTAAAATTCTTAATTATTTATGATTTTCTAGGTTCATTATTCCAATCAATTGAATTTACCAAATTAACTCCATTTTAGGTATGTAACTGTTCATACCATTATTAAAATATTTTTGCGAAGTATAATTTTATATGAATATTAAAAATAGATTCAGGGCCTGATATTAAAATTGCTCACAGTATCATTAGTAATCTCTATGAATCATGCTTGAAACATATTTTTAAGAAATAATTACTTATATATGAAATCTGCAATCATGTTGATAGTATGAGTCCAAGAGTAAAAACAGCTTACTAGATAATAGTTCTAGGACAGAAATTAGAAATTATTTTTAGTCCAATTATTTGATATTATAATTTAGGGAAGTAAGCAAAACTTAAAACAGCAACCTATTTTTCAAAGTGAATTTTTTTAATTGATACAATATTTACAGGTAAAAAATGCAAAATCACACTAATTTTTATACTAGAACTATTCAAGGTCCATTTGTAAAAAATCCTGATAAATCATATTTGAGCGCTGCTTTAAATAATAAAGAAGAGCAAAAAAGATCCTCCCACCCTCGTCCACCAAGAAAAAAAATACTAATAACGCTGTTTGAATAATTAAGAATGGAAAAAGAATTTCTTTTTTTTTCATGAATAATGTTTCTTTTTCAAACTTAAGTTACAAAAATGATCTACTTTTTCACATCGGTAAAGAAACAACGTATGAAATTGCAAAAAAGCTTTTCATTGTTGTTTCATGTTTTGCCACTAAGTTTTGTGTTTTCGGATAATAGATTCTTACATCGCAACTTCGAAATCAAGAAATATTCTCAGAAAAAATCTAATACTTTTTAAAATTCTTATTCATTGATAAAGTCTTATTAATAATTTTTTTCCTGTGGAATGTTGAGACTTTTTCTGCTTCTCTTTTTTATTCAAAGCGGTTCTCGAATACCCGATTCCACGTCTTTCTTATTTGAAATGATCACAAGGATCACAAAAATTTCAAGGATTAGAATTTAGAAGCCTTTTTATAACATGGAACTTCTTAATATTAAGAATGAAAATATGATTGATCAAAGTCAATTTTATTAATTGCTTCTACTTTGTTTCAGTATAATTTCATCAATCGTGTTTGAAACATGTAATGAAAAAAATAATTATTCAGATAAAGTTTTCAATTTTGTTAGTGTGAGTATTGGTTAAGGGGTAAGGGCAGCCTCAAAGGTTCTATTTTGACGCACCATATTGATTTAGTTACCAAACTTTTGAATGAATGAGTGACGAAATAGGGTGGTTTACCACTTGTTTGGGTATATTAATTTTGAAGGGTTACGTGAGAAATTCGGTTTCAAATTTTTATTGAATATTTAAAAAATTTTAAATATCCCGTGAAATATTGTCGCTTGTCAAAAAACTAAATATTTAAAAAATGTTAGGAATGGTTATCAAAATTGACATAATTAAATATGGCATTTTTCGTTTTCAAGCACGTTTTTAATGTCTAAATACATATATTTTTCAGATCGTGCAATGTGGAATGATTTATATTTCTGAAAGAGATCTGTTTGAGAATAAGAATGAGATAACAAAAAAAAGTTTTAACTTTATAGCAGTTGAGTACGTTGGTTTACAATGATGCAAAAAGACAGGAAATTGTCGTAATTTAACTTTGAAATGAAGAAAATTATCAAAAAATTCTAATACTTTTTTAGATTCTTATATATTAAGTTTTATCAGTAATTTTTTTTATGTAGAATTGGGGGACATTTTCTGTTTATCTTCATTATTAATTAATTATTTTCAGTCATATAACTTGATACTACACGTTAGAAAAGTAAACCTATTTTAAGTCAGCGACCTATTATTTTAATTGTAAGTGATTTTTTATTAAAGAAGATGGAGCAGGAAATCTTCTCATGTATTCTTAAATAGACTGCGTCTAGTCGTCCCGAATTTCGAGATGATTAGAATTTTCCACACATTTGACTAGTCTTCCCGAAAAAATGCCCTTTCATAATCTCGTTGCTTCAAATACATAATTTCATTAATCCCTTAAGTTCAGCTGCAAAGTTTTACAGAAAATAAAAAATAATAAAACATACACAATAAAACATCACTACCGGCTTCAATTTTGTTTATACTCGTACAATCTGCCGTAGACCAGTGCCGTCCTGCGTTCGTGTATTTGTATTTTTTTCTCTTCTTTTTACAACCAATTCACTGTAAGTTTGAATCGAAATAATAGGAACATCAAGAATCAAATTCTTCAAAAATAACTTTACAATCAAACAGTTATTATTTCTTAGAAAAAAATCGTTCGGAAACTTTAAATACAAACGATGTTCTGCCTATACAAGTGGAGGAAAGATAGAAATGGGGAATCGAAAAGGGGAGATAGGTAATCGAATCAAAATCCCCTTTTCATCTTCTCATTTATATGAAAAATATAAAAATATATTTGAAATAATTTCAAATACAAAAAATTATTATTTGTGAGAAAAAGTCGTTTAAATCCAGAAAGTGTCTGCTGGTACACGATGGGGGTGGGAGGAATGAAAAAGATGGTTAAAAAGGGAGTTCGAGATGTGAAAAAACTGGGAAAGGGGGGTTCCAAGTGTGATTGGCAGTTTTGCTAATCTTGAGCTAACTCAAAAGAAGTATTTGAAAACTACATGATTTTCGAGACGACTATCCGAATACAAGCCTCTTATAAGCTTTCATTACATTAAAATTTTTTTTTTAATATCCACAAAAAACGAAACAGATTTTCTTTGGAAAACCCAATTGATTCTTGCACCCTAAAATAGAAGTGAACTAAATACTTCACAACTAAATATGACATAGTTTTGCATATATTTTATATATCTATATACGTAAAAATTATAGTAGAATTTGACTAATATTAACAAAATACGATACAGGATTGCATTTGCTTAATATTTAACGAAAAAAAGAGAGAGGTGCCAATAATGCAGAAGCTTATTAAAATTTATTACCCCTTTATTATAATAACCGTACCTTGGATACTAAGCTAACAAATGGTCTCTAAAATCGTGAATATTTTGGTAAGCTTAAAACAAATTATATTTCTTTATTCAAAATATTTCTTCGTTTCAACGTTAAAATATGAAACTTTGCTTTTCTCATACAGCAGTAAAAATACTCCATGAAAATTTGAAATATAGATAAACTTATTCGTTTTATTGTTTCATGTTTCGCTCGTAAACTGTTATGTATTTTTGTATACTAAATTATTACACAAACGTGCTCGTCACATCTACGCAAATGCTAAAGAAGGTGACTGTAACAAAGACTGTGATCATACTCAGCATATACATTTTCTTGAAAAAACTCCTTATTTGACAAATCTCTTTTACTAAGAAGTCTTTATTGAAGAAATATTCCATAAAAACTCAGTTTTCAAAATGAGAGGAAAGTTCTTATTCGCAATATTACTAAGTAAGTATAAATTATCTGTAGGAAAAAAATACATTCTTGCTATGAAGAGATTTTGTTTGAGGATTAAATGAGTATATCAATTCTGGATTCGAAAAGATTCCTCTTCATAGCATGTGCTAGAGATCAATTAATTATAAAGAAATCTTAAATAATATATAGAAATAATAGATAAACGACATGATGTATATTAATTCAAATGATTGATGAAAACCTTATTTATTGATATTACTAGCATGAAAATGGTATTTTCTATAACTACACAAATTACCGATCTCCCGTATGTTTCCCTTTCGCCTTTTTATTTCCAATCCAAAGTTTGTATTCTGTTTATTTTTTAACTTTGAATGTGATTGAAAACTGGATTCTAGTACTCTCATTCGATTCATTCTGAATTGTAAAAGAAACTTCGGCATTAAAATGACTTGTTTCTATTCAAAATATAACACTTAATCATGAAAATACAGCTACCGATATAATTTCTTAATTTTATAATCAAATTATGAAAGCGAATTTCCAGTGTGGATATAAACAGGTAGAACGAAATTGTTTTCTTTTCTTAAATTTTTCTCAAATTATGTTGCCAGTGTGATTTAGAAATGAAAATTTGTCATTCGATTTAATTTGTTAATTTTATAAACATATTGTATAAACAATTGCGCAGTATGAAAATAATTTTTTTCCTCAATTTTCCTTAAATTATGTTGCCAGTGATAGCAATGACATGGTGTAATGCCTATAAATGTCTACTGTAACCATTTCGGGCAAAATTTTGAATTTTTCTTTTAAGTATCATGTACTCAAAATATGAACTTTCACCTCTAATACCACCACATTTCAAAATCCAATCATCTGTTCCAGACATATAGATAATTCGAAGATATTCAACCCCAAAATACAACTTGGCGTAACTCCCGTAATTTTCAAAATGTTCGAAAATCATTTGAGGTTCAAATGTACATTATATAGTACTATAATTTCACCAAATTTCATTAGAATCAAAAAGACACTTGCAGCTTCTGATATTCCTGACTGAATAAATGAATGGATTTTTATTCTTAAAGCAATCGCAGTTTCATTCTTGGCCATCTTTGCAAAAGATTGTACTGGAAATGTCTGCTATGATGTAAGTGAAAAAAATTGTACACGGCCTTTTTTATGGGTATTCAGAAATGATTAGTTTTCCCCGAAATTGTAAACTAAAAAAAAAATATGTTCTCAGGTGAAGGGAAACGATACAATCTGCGTAGTAAATCCGACTGGCGATCATTATAATATGAGTATAGATGAATTTAATTGCTACAATAATTGCAGAAAAGGTTAGTTGTGTTGAAACACATTTTCTCATTTCCTAAGAATTGATTTTTTCGAGTCTTAAAATACAGCTTTTACAAATGGTTAACTTTTTAACACTTAAAATTTGAAATTTATTGAGTTCGAACGCTTTTAAAATTCAATTGTTTATCTTTGAGAGATAGAATGCGAATTAGTTCAACTTGAAAAATTTATTTACATTCCAAATACATATGACACATAGGTATATATCATACCATTATTTTAGAAGTATGAGATTTTTTTAAAAATATGATCATTCACGATATAATAAATATTAATAACTATTTCAGGTTTGAAAAAAGTATATGTTAAAAGTCCTCGAGATTGTCGTTATGGTATTCCATAATTGTAATATGCTGGGTCGGAAGTGCTGAATAAAAATTTTGAAATAGCCGCACACATACAGGTATGCCATGTGGTGCAGAATAATAGGGAAACCTGTTCTTGTCCACATCAGTATTGAATAAAAATTTTGTACTTCTCCGACTTTAAATGATGTCACTTATAAAAGTGAAATCTCCGTAATAAAAACTTAAGTGCCATAATTTCAAATGTTTCATAATTATCCTTGGTGACATTTTAGATTATTATTAGTGTCATCTCATTGAATCTGAAGAATTAATATGCAGAAATCAAAAGAAAATGATACATAATTTTTAAATGATAAAATATAGAAACATCCTTGCTGAAAGGCTGGGAATTTTTAGTTTGAATGATTGTCAAATTTCAAGAGGGAATATTAATGTTGGTGAGCAAAACATCGTCAACAAAACCATTCTGAAATTGAAAAATGACTCTTTTGTAGAATTGAGTAATCTTCTATTCACTAGACATTTCTATTTCTTCATTCTTTAAAATTTTTTTTGCTAAATTGTGTTTCTAATAGACAAATACCCTGAGTGTAGTTGACTGATCCTTCTCTGCCCTAAAATATTAAATATGTCCCAGCTCATGATGAATAATTTGAAAATCTCCGACACTGACTTCCAAACAAGCTGGGATCATTAAATTTTTATTTTCATTAACTCAGAATATAACAAATCATTAACGATACAATTGCATGAAGCCTATTCTTAAGTCAACTATTCCCATCGATAATAACCTAGCTGTACATGCGCCGTAAAATATAAATAAGCCTTAAAAAAAAAGAGATATCAAATTTACTCCTATCACAATAAAGCTTACAATATTCAATATAACATAAAATCCAGTGCCGGAAATCGTCATCAAGCCACATATTTGCTGGTGATACATGACAATTCTTGATTTCATCTCTTACTCAAAAAATAAATTTTTCCAAAAGGTTTTCGAAATTGATGGAAAACCCAATGCCGTTATATTTGGTGAATTTTCTTCTGGAAGTAAAAGGTCTATCAAAGACTCCCAATTTTTAGACCACATGTTCCCTGGAAATATTTCAAAATTAATACACCTTTTTGCACAACAGCAGCATGAAGAAGTTTATATAAAGGATTGTATTCGTTACATAAATTGTTTACAAGTTTTGTAAATCTGCATCTTCGATTTTTTTTCTCCAGCATGTACTCGCATCATGATCATCTGCATTATGTAGTTATTCATTATATCGTGTTATCAAGAATTCTAATTGCTGGAGTAGGGTTTCGAAATTATACCTGATGTAGGCCCTGAAAGTGACGACCACGATTGTTCTTCTAGAACAACCGATCCCGATGCAACCAGGGGTATATGTCATCCGACTCGTCACTTTCCATAACACCAGAAGAGGATCAAGTAGGGAAAATCATTTCACAAAATAATAAACCAAAGGATTCCGAAAATTGAAATTACATGAGACTTATTGAATGAATTGTGCGGAAGTAAAATACCTCGGAGTCCAAAAAAACTGATACTAATCCGTTAAAGAACTGTGCTGGTCTTCACAAAGGTTGAGACAGAACTGGCTGGAGAAAAGGGAGATCGTCCTCACCATTCGAGCAAAATGAATCATTAACATCTCACCCGTCTCGTTCGCTGACCGAAAAAAAGTTCTCATGTATGGAAATCAAACAATCTAGTGCCGCCCGCCATGAAGCACACAAATGATTTCCAATGTATAATAGGTCTTAAAAAATGTTAGCGCCGCTCGCCTCAAAGCACGCAGTTTGATGAATAGAGTCAATGCACGACTGGTAGCCAGCACAGCTTTACGCTGGAGCGATAATAAGTTTCAAAGGCAGTCTTAACAGCAGCAGAACGCACAAGTCCATCCTGTCCGAAAAAAACATCAGTTACTCGTCCCAAAGGCCATGCTCCACGTCGAAGCAGCGAGAAATCGACAATCAACACAACGCCTCCAACTTGAAAATTACGCTTCGGGACAGTCCACTTGCTTCTCTATTGAAGCGTATGCAGGGATTCCTGAGACCAGCGTTTCCAAAAGTTGTTTGGACAAGCCGCCAATGAGTTACATATTTCAGGTCAGTATCCGAGGTGGTTGTCTCAGGAATTTTGTTTTAAGATTCTACCAACGAGAAAGTGGTCCGGAGCTAAGACATTGTGATTTTTTGGGTCGCCGAAAATTGAAAATAAAGGCCAAAAGTTCATGCATGCTTCGATCTTCACAGCCAAAGTAGAGAGCTCTTCATAGGTAAGATTTTAAGTCCTAACCACTTCTTTCATAAAAGACTTCGCTGATTTGACATTGGCTTCCCATGAGCCTTTCGGCAGGGAAACTCCCCATCATTTGCTCGAATCTCTGAAGTCTTACTCGGGTGCACGGAACGCAATTACGAATACGTGCCTTTAAAAGAACTCGACCTCGAACAATCCATGCTCGGCGGACAGCATACGAGTATGTTAACTGAAATCCACTATGCAAAGCGGTGCGGTGTGCCCAATCAACAATAAGTGTTGCGAGAGGAATTTCACGGTGCAAAATAACTGTGTGTCGTTGATCATAGGGCAGAGGAGATTTCGCTAGTCGTCAAGCGATTCTCAAAATTTCGGCTGAATCGATGAAGATATGCAATCGAGTGAGTGGGTTTTGTTTTTTCAGTGCTTTTCCTTGATGAAGGCTGTTCAATTCGTCGTTAAAATGGCAGCCTTGTGTCCAGAAAACGCAGGCCCGAGACGCGCGATGAATTTCTTTAGGTAAAAGACATGAATGCATAAGGTCGGCACGCTCCACGGCTGGCTCAAGAAAAAGTTCAAGGCACAAATAGAGCGCAATCACTCTTGCTAGATGAGTCAGAGATCAGAAATTGCTAATTGTAGTGGGATTGCCATGAGCGTGATGAAAAGAAGTCAATGTCGACGCAAATTCCTGGTCATTTTCTTGAGAGGCTTTATGAAGGCACAGAAACACTGGCAAATGCACTTCAGTTTGTCGAAGCCTCTGTGGGCCGTTATCACAGATATAGATAAGCTGAAGAGTGAGAGTGCGTTCTCCGAGTAGTGAAACTACTACTACTACTAGGAACATAATGCCAGGAAGCGTAAGAAAGATTTCGCTGTATCCCTAAGACTGCTGGCAACGTAGATCAGCCGACGAGAGGGATCGTCCGTTTGGATCCAACTTAAAACGTTTTGTGAATCCGACCAAGCGTAGATGACCGCGAGAGAGAGGTTTAGTTCGTTGCTTACGTGATTGATTGATCGAACCACAAGCAAAGCAGCGCACAGTTCGAGTTTGGGGATGGTCATGACTTTAACTGACGCGACGCGAATCTTCGACGTAATGAGTTGTGCGCTGTAGGTTCCATATGGGGAATGCACTCGGACGTAAAGCACAACAGCGGAAGCATGTTTGCTGGCGTCTTCAAAGCAGTGAATTTTTATTTGATTATTAGGATGGTAGCCTATTCATCGTGAAAGATCTAATTTCGTTATTTCAGATAGATTAGTTTGAAATGATTACTATTGTTAGAGCAAGAAATTAAGAAGTGAAGTATTCCAACCGATTTGAGCCTTCCGGAGATCCTGTATCAAGATTTTTGCAAGGATGGTTACTGGGCTGAACTAAGCAACTGGATCAAAGAGTCGAAAGATGGCTGTAAGAACCATCCTCTCAGTCATCGGGCTATCAATGTCGATTACTGGGGCTCCAAATCAGAATTTCTCAAATAGAGGATCCCAGACGACTCCCAATGTATTAACCAGGTTATCGGTCTCAAATTGTAGCCATCTTGGACGCAACCGGTCACACTCAGGGATTCTGGCTGAAAGAGCAGGGTAGCTGAAGCCCACGTTCTTAGCTGCATTCCTCCGGACTTAAACTGCTGAATTAGTTGATCTCGAAGTTTGGCAGCAGAATCTTTGTCACTTGCACCTGATAAGATGTCATCGATATAAATATCCTTGTGAATGAGCTCTGAGGCATCGGGGTAACTCTTGGCTCCATCCGTCGCTAACTGTTGAAATGTCCGAATTGCTAGATACGGAGAGCATGACATTCCATAAGTTAACGTTCGAAGTTGATAGTGATTTTCTTTTCTCATTCCTGGCCTCCACCAAACAATGGGCTGAAGATCGGCTTCCCTATCGTCGATCCGAACCTGACAGTACATCATCTCAATATCAGCTCAAAAGGCGACGCAGGGAAACCTCCACCGCATTGAAATGGCAGCCAGGTCATTCTGTAATTCTGGACCCGTATATAACAGCTGATTCAGGGCCGCCCCTGAAGTCGTCCTTTGTAATGCATTGAAGACAATGCGAAGTTTTGAATGATCATCTGCATTCCGCCAAACAACATGATGAGGAATGTAGTATGTACGTCTGGTGTACGGTAATATCTCTGAAGGTTGAATAAGGCGCATGCAACCCAGCTTTTCATAGTCAGACATGAATCGCACGTATTCCTCATTCAGCAGAGCGTCTTTTTCGAGCCGCTGGCTTACAGAATTGAGTGCACATTTGGCTCCTTGTAAAGAGCCCCCCCCCCCAGGTGTGAACATGAGTTGGTCGAAGAGAAAGTCGTGCAGTGTATCGCCCTGAGTGGTCACGTTGGCATCTGTCCATGAAAACTTGCTCACACTCCTTATTCTCGAGGAAAATCGATGAAGGGAACGCTGAACAATGGGTCTTGGCACAGCGAATTCTGGATGCGCTTATGGGCGCCCCTGGATTTAAGGCCAATTCTTCGGAACAAGTTTTTGCGGTTGAGTTATCACACGATGGGCTCATTTCCAACCGCGCTGATAGGAATATTAACCACCTGCTGCGAAAGGGAAAAGTCGTCGAACTAAGGGGTGTGATATAGGGCTGGTTGCTGAACCAGGGCTGAGAAGGGCTCTGGTTTTACGACAAATTGTCCCGTGGCAAGTAGAACTTGTTAGGAAGAAGTGGACGAATTTTAGTTTCTGACGAGGCAGGTCCGTAATTCAAACGAGCTTCCTTAACAACTGGATTGTTCAAGTGACTGGGTCCCGTTTGCCGCGTGATCAAGTCGAGTGCAGTATACAGAGGACAGTAACTGGTGCTCGAATCCGCTGTTGGAGAAACGCTTATATTATTGTTTATATATTGTCTATTGTATATTATCTTTATTATCTTATTGTCTATTTCTATTTCTATTTTATTCAAAATACATTCCTTTTGAGTTTCGTGATCGAGGTCTTCAATGACAGTTGACTTTTCAGAGCTTCCATAGCTCTCGTGGCAACCATTGTTCATTAAGTTTCTGATCTGTAACACATTTTTGAGAAAACATAATCCCACTGATAATCTTTGTCCCGTGAATGAGAAGTCACAGTATTGGAAATCCAAGGAGAAAAGGAGCTTGGAATGTTCGACCCTCAGGCCTTGGACACCGTAAACTGTGAGGGGCCGGAAATGCAACTTGGAGTTTACATGAAAATCACGGGGCGAGAGTAAGAACGAATTTCTTTCGCAAATTTTAAAGTTTCAGGTAACTATGTGAGCGGTCAAGGACAACCAGCATGTATTGCCGCTAAAGCCAGTATTGTATCAGTCTTAGTCTCAAAGCTTCAGTCGTAGCCCACGCGGCGCAGTCGCATAGCATCTGACTGCATCCTGTCAGGTGCAGGCTCGTCAAAGTTATAGTCTTGGCGCGTAAGGCCAGCCACATGGCATTCGGCACCTGAAGCCGGAGGCATGTTCCTCAATGTCACAGTCATGGCGCTCAAGGTTACACACTTGGCATCTGGCACCCAAGGCAAGATGCATGTTACTCAACATCGCAGTCGTGGCGCCCAAGGCCAGTCATTTGGAATCTGGCGCCCGAAGCCGGCAGATATTATTTAACACCAGTCATGACGCCCAAGGCAAGTCACTTGACATCTGCCACCCAGGGCCAGCTGCAGGTTACTCAATATCACAGTCATTCAGTTAGAATCAGCAAGAACCAACTAGAATGAGCGCAAGGTGTTCACTCTCGAGAATCTGTGTTCTCATCATACTTGATGACCCCCCGCTCCGGGAGGGAAGGGGGTGACTTGGAAAATTCAACATTAAATTCAAAAAATGATAGGTAGATAAAAGCAGTCATTGCCAATTAGTGGAACAGGCCTGACTTGAGGTGCATGCAAGAAGACAGGAACTAGAATTAACGAGTCTTAAAACTTGTCCTGATACGACTGCGGCCAGGTGGCCTGCAATTAACAAGTCCCAAGAATACGCCTATGCTCCTCCGCAGACCCACTATTCGGCTCGATGGACCAGAAAACATGTGACCAAAAATTCTAACTTCTGGCCTGAATAGAACTTGACGGTTCAACTTACTTGAGTCCACGTTGATTTTTAAATCAGTCAGTTTATACTCCAATTGGAATATCCCATAAACCTCTTAGTTCAAGCTTAAGTCCCCAAATCCAACACACAAATTCATTTTTATTGCACCAAAAGAATATTTTGGTTTGGTTGTGAAATTAGACCAGATGTAGGCTCTGGAAGTGACGACTGCGATTGTTTTTTTGGAACATCCAATCCTGACGTAACCGGAGATATATGTCATCCGACTCGTCACTTCATACAAAACCAGAAAAGGATTGAGTCGGAAAAATCACTTTACAGAATGATAAACCAGAGGAATCCAAAAATTGAAATCAAATGGGACTTCTTGAGTTAATTGTGCGGAAGAGGAATACCTGGTTTATCAAAAAACTGATATTAAATCGTTGAAGAACTGTGCTAGTCTTCAGGTAGGTTGAGACAGAACTGGCTGGAGGAAAGGGTGATTGCCCGCACCATTCGAGTGAGACACCACACTACCACCTGCCTCCCCACTCCAGCGACAATAAGGAGCCCAAATTCGAAACAGGGCGGAGTCCGCAACAAACAGAAACAGAGGATGGAAAAAAATAATTGAACTTGAAGGCAACTTTATCGAAAACGAAGGCAGGAAAATAAATGATCAACATATCGAAATAATAATCATCTATTTTTATTTTATTTAGAATGAAGAATGCATTTCAAAATTGTTTTTGCAACGCACACATTCAAAATGCGAGTTTTTACACCAGTTTTGCGTCACAAAAATAGTCGATTCGTGACTAATGACCTCATTGTTTTGGCCGGGTGAAAGTTCTTTTACCCTGTGTAAAATACGGTGTTTTCGGTAGCGCCAACTGGCACAGTTTTGGAGAAGCCTTTAGTTAGTTTCAGTTAGTTTCAGAGTGACATGCAGTGACGGCTTTGGCGGTCGATATTCACGCATAATGTTATACCTGTATTGTCAATCGATCACAAACCAACTCACTTTTGACATGCTTCGCAGTCTTTCAAAAACTTTCACGTTTAATGCGGTTGTTGTAAAAAGTATCGTTTAAATTATGGGACAAAAGCGGTAGTTTAAGACTCGTCTCAAATCAGCTGCTTTTATCCCATAACGCATAATATACTAGTTTATCTGCTTATACAGAAAAATTAATTTTCGCCATGAATTGAATAACAATTTTTCCTGAAATTTGAAATTCTTATTCCTTATGGCATTTTGTTGGTATTTTGGTTTTCCCAGAATATCGAGAAAATCTCTCCTCTAGTTGGTTCAAACGCCCCATTATATTGAAATAATATAACATGAAAATTAAATATCGCAGATAAGTTCTGTTTAAATAATTAATAATTCAGTATTTGAAGCATTTTTAGTATGAGATGTAAGTGCCGGTAAATCACTAGAGAAAGAAAGTAAAATTATAATGATTGCACACAGTTACTTTTTCTATAGTTTTCTGGAAAGGAATCAAAAACCTCTAATATCAAATTTCAAGAGTTTTGAAACTTCACTCAATCGATTAAATTTCCCGAAGTAGTTATTAGGTATTTAAAAAATGATCAATATGAGTCACAATTTGAATAAGAATTATATCTTTCCTCGGAAATGTAAAAAACAACATAGGGTAACGGTACCAATTACCTATCCTAAAGGTAAAAAGGTAAAGTATCCTAAGGAGAGGTGTCCTATTGTCCCAGGTCGAAAGTTAAATTCTTTCTGTTTTCGTTATTTCTGTTCAAGTACATGTAATTTTATGATTCATAAGCTCAACTTGGAATCATTTGATGATTTCCACTAAAAAAAGAACATACACTGGACTTCCATTTAAGAGTCCTCCATTTACCGCCTTCCGAAAATCTTATCCGGCTTTTATTTGTTGATGAGGGGTCCAAGGGGCAGGAAAAGTGGTGCGGCAAGCGCGGTACAATTACACAGTACTGTAGCGATGAATCAGGCAGTACCTTAATGGATAATTTCTTTAGTTCGATTTAGTTCGCTTCCAGTGTTTCGGTTATGCGTTACAAGAATGTCGGAGAAAAACAAGAGGAAGCGTTTAAAGTTTGAAAAGCGATAGCAGTCTATTTTACAGAAACATAATATCTGTAAAAGAACTTACAAGGATGTGATAGCTTGCGAATCTGAGTTAAGGAATAAGGTTAAAAGTTATGAATACCATATATAAAAGAAGAAATTGTCGGAAAAAAGTGATAATATGGTTTTGGATGCTGCTGTGTTAGAATGCTCTCATTTCAAACGAGAAGCTAAAGGGTTTTCGAAGATATCGTTTATTGAGACCCGTGAGCTATTTAAAACGCTAAAAAGTATATACTCTTTTGTTCATTATAAATAATGGCTTTTTAACTTGAAGAATTATCCATTGGAGCAAAATTAAAGAAATTAAATCACTATTCTGTGTATAAAAAATATACTTCGGTTATACGAGTATCATTCATCTAGTAAAGTTTATTTTATATTTACAGAATAGTGATTTAATCGTGAGAATGTAATCCTCGAAATCACAGGCGATTTCTGAACAGGCTCCAAATTGGTAAAATTGAAAAACAATTTTCAGATCTGATTTCTGATTATAGTTCGAGAGGAGTTTGAATGAAAATATTGTAATTAGGTTTGTTAATATTACATGCTCATCTGTACGAGGGTCACTCAACAAGTACTTAGCCTCACCGCCCGATGGCGCTGCTATTACGAAAGAGTTTCACCATCGTGC
>JAUMHM010002185.1:0-18331 GCA_032362435.1 Melikaiella ostensackeni | reverse complement strand
TGCTATCTCATTATCGTAAAGTGAATAACTGTGACAATACACAAGGATAATAATTGAAAACCAGAGTCATATGACTTCTGTCTTCAAGATAATTAACCTAATTTTTCAATTATGATACATGTTGAATATTCAAAAACATTGACCATTATGTAGTAACTCACCGCAGTTCTACTGGAAACCAGTGTCATTTGCGTGGATGGGTCCACCTGGGAAAGACTGCCATCGAGGAAAATGACTCTGGCTCCCAAAAGAACCGCGGAAAATTACACATATGGCTACGTCTCATGACCATGAGATGGGTGGCCACAGCTCACGACGAAATCACAATGCAGCTCGGCGAAACACTCGTGTGTCTTAAGAATACGGAGCGACCCAAGAATGACAGCCCTCTGCATCAAACTCGCAAGCGCCTTGGCATGTTGCTGGCAAGCGAATGTGGCTCGGAGGTTACGAACCAGCAATGATTTCGCATCTCTGAGAGCACGGAGCACAAGGGCAATCACTTGGCTAGTCGTCCCGAACTTTTGGGACGACTAGTCCATTCCCTATTCCACCTCCCCTAATTTTTCGGGACGACTAGACACAGCCTTTTGAAAAACAAAAACGCTCTTCTATTTTTTTAAAATATAAGTCAAATCATTGAGTTTGACCCCTAGAAGAACTCGATCGGACGATTCTTAGTGCTGTTTTGAAAGTGGTTAAGTTAAAAATCAGACCGAGAAGAGATCGACAAGCCACCTTATGTATGGGTTTCGTAGGCATCGGCTTAAACTGAAAGAAAATTTTTCATTTTTCTCATTTCTCATTTACTGATATTTAAAAAAATAAAACTATAAAATGGCAAATTTTGATTTTTTAACACAAGATTGTAAGGGTTTCTGACGACACCCCAAAGAATGCAGACGAGTGGAAAAATGATCTTTATCATGAAATTAATTTTCTTTTTGAAGCAACACATGAATCAAAATATATAAGAACCATTATTTAGGACATCCATTAGAGTTGCAAAAAAATTTTTTCAAAAAATTTTCTCAAACAATTTTTTATTTCAGTTTTTCATGTCTAGAAGTATTTGAGAATTATTGCTTTTGGCATAGTAAGAGATTTCCATTTGACATGGTTTTTCCCAGCATAATATTGCTCACCGACCATTTTTCTCAGTCACAAAAAAATTTGTTAAATTATTTTTATCATATATTTAAGTTCTAATGCACGTTCAACAAATTTTCTGCAAGTTTCATATCAATTAATGAAATCGGTCTCTAATTGTCGCAATCATAATTTTTTTAAATGCTGCTTAAAGCGCCAAAAGCTGTTTGTCTTTAAACAAGCTTATCGTATGTAAGAATTTGTAAAGTAAAAACTATTTTTCAGATATATATATTTTTTTTTTCGAAAAAAGCCTTCTTCGTACCACCCGAAAATATATAGGATATAATAATAGAAAATATGTGTAATAATAATGTATTACTAATCAATACTATTGGAAACTCTCTAATTCAAAGTCGTTTTATTCTAAGAGCTTCAAAATTAGATAATATTCCAAAATAAAATATTCAGAATGGTAAAAACTTGAAAGCAGTAAAAATTTAATAATTTTTTATTTTAAGTTTTTAGAATTGAAGCCTTGGCGAGATAACGTTTGCTCACCAAAAATAGATTTATTTCCATGATTTGCTATTCTATGACGTGCGTGTTTGAACAAAATACGTCATATAACCAGGTGTATCAACATATATGCTCACAGTTTGAACTAAGGTTACGCAAACCAGATTTTTGTTGATCTTACGTTATCTCTGACTGGCTATCATTTCTATAACGTTTGAATTATTCATGCTTTCATTTAGTATATCAATAAATCAGACAGCAAAATTCACTTTTAATTTCAATTAATTGAACGTTTCTAACATACAAAAAAAAATACAGAATAAAATATGAAATCCCACTACAAATATCGGCGATGCCAAAAAGTATTTTGCTTTTTAGGAGAATTAGGCAACATACTTTTTTCTGATTTCGGCGAAAAAAATTTCCACGAAGAGTATTTGAATTTAGACGTTTATCTGAAAAAAAGCACATATTTTTCGGAATCCGTCGGAAAAGTAGGAAAATGTTTAAGATTAACAAAGTGGAGACGATTTGTTTGAAAATATAAAAAGTCGATTTTCGCGAAAACCCCACACTGATATTTTTCTCCATTTCTTTTTTTTAATCTGGTCTTCTTCGCAGCTCTGTCGGAAAACGCGGAAGATACAACAAAATTTGAGATAAATGTTTGCATGCACACTGAGCTGACAGGATGCCTTCCTGATATAAGCAAAAAACCCTAGAAAATATGGAAAAGAATGAAAAAGGAAGTGTTCTGCAGAAAATCTCCTTTACGTTTTCTGTTTAATTTTGAAAATATTAAAAGAAGCTTTTCTGATACACCCTACCTTTTCTATTGTTCGCAATACTTTTCAGAAATTCCTGCTCATATAAAGAAAGCATCTCATCAGCATTATGCAGATTAAACCATTTTTCAAGCCAGGAGAAGTTTTTTTCTGAAAATATAATTTTCGAATTTTTCTCGTGAACGATGCAAGATATCATTAAAGAGCAAGAAGCATTTTCTCGTAGAAATTTTCTACATGTGCAAACTCGTATCATGAGTTTTTTCGTACCTTTCGTTGTTTCCGAAAAAATGCAAAAATTCGATTTCATGAAAAAAGATTCTTCTGTCCACAAAAATGGCTCAGCTTGCGTTTAACTCACAGGATATTCTCTTTGTAGTAGGCCAAATTCAATAAAAAATTGGAAAAACAATAAAAGTGTGCGTCTTTTACCAAAATCCACCTCTTATATTTTCAAACACATTGTCGCCATTTTAAAAACAAAATATATCAAAATATATTGCGTCATTTTCTTAATTACATGAAAATTATTGGAATATATTCAGAAAGGCATCTAAGACATTATAAAAATTGGTGACACTCAATGTATAAGCAAAATAATTTTAAGGAAATGCTGGGGATCGAAAACCAATTTCAATTTCCGTTGAATCCTCATGAATTTTCTTGAACTTTTCTTCAACTTGCTTGACTTATTTTTACTATTCTTGAATTCGTTTGATTTTCCTTAAATTTTCTCATATTTCCTGTTTGGGTTTGCGAGATTTCGAAGATTTTCGCAACCGTCTCCAAAACGATTCAACTTATCGCAAAAATATGGGATTCAGAGTTTAAGAATGCACCGAAAAAAGTATGGAGGACTGGGGCTCGATCCCTGTGTCGGAACCAATGGAAATTTTTCTATGCACTTTTACCGGGGTGTGGTGGTTCGGAACCCACCTTAAACTGTAGGTCTCCTCAAAAAAGGCTAGTGACCTCCCAAGAAAGAGACTTCATGTCATGATCTAAGAATACATGGTCTAGCCACGCGCAATTAAAAAAAAAAGTGAACCAACAGCAAGCTTCGGACAAACTGCTACCATATTGGATGAGAAATAGCGCTATATTTATCTGAGAATAATGAAGTTAACGCCATGAGCCAAGATTTGAAGTAGAATATGAATAAAAAATGGAAGAAAGTAAAATGTAGTGAATTTTAAATGTTGCAAATCAATAGTCAATTTGTTATTTATGTCACACATAATTGAAAATATTGTAACAATTTTTTTTGTAATATTTATAATGCATAAATTTCTAGTAGAATGGATTTTTTTTTTATTTTGAAGGACTCAAAGAAAGTTTTCAAGGATACAAAAAAATAAATACAAAATGTCAATATCATAGCCTGTATTATGGTAATGTAATATTTCAACATCTTTACACATATACGTACGTAAATGATCAAAAACATAACCTCTGCGTGCACACAAAATGTCATATTTTTAGTATCTACATATGAAAATGTAAATATTAAATATACTTTTATACAGCATGTGATTCACTATAATATAAATTTTGAAGAAAGTGAAAGGAAATGATCCTTGTTTACATTTAAAAATATAAATAAATGCATGAAGTGAATTTCAAAAAGGATATTACAAATGTATGAGAAATTTTTCTTTTCACATGCCGCCGAAACTATCTTCGAACTTTCTACTTTTAATCCTCCTGTTCTTTTAAATTCAAACTTAAATTCAAAGTTCATTCCATTCCGAATTCAAAACATCTAAAAAATTCTATTGACTTAAGTCAAATTAAAGTGAGATTAGAGGAATTGAAAAGAAATGAGAAGAGTTCGAGAAAATTCATAAATGTTCAATCTCAGTTTTCAAAAGATTGAAAAATATTTTCAAAAATCATTGAATTCAGTAAGTCAAAAATCAGTTCAGAAAATTGAAAGTGAATTTACAAAATTCAAAAGAATTGCAAAAAATATTTAAAAATCTCTTCAAATCTTTGAGCTTTCAAAATTATGTAAAACCGTATAGATCCTATAGAATCATTCCAAATCTTTCGCAATTCTTTGAAATCCCATGAAAATTTTTTTAAATGCCTTAAAATCATTAGAATCTTTCGAAATTCCCTGAAATTTCTCAAATCCCCTGAAAATGCTTTAGACTCTTTTGAAATATCCTAAAATATTTTAAAACCTTTGAAGTTTATTGAAAACTCTTGATATTTTTTAAATCTCTTTAAAATTCCTGGAAATTCTTAAAAATACCCTAAAATTTTTGAAATCCTTTGAAATCCCTCTAAATTATTGAAATCTATAAAGAATTCCTTGAAATCTCTCAAAATACCCTAAAATATTCCAAAAGAATTCAAGAAAATTCAAACGTCCGTATAGACCTGAGTTTAAAAGTAGTTAAGACCTGGGTTAATTTATTGAATGAAAAGTGAGTAAAATGATATTTTTATTTCAAAAACTCAAGCATAGTGACTTCATCTTGAAAAATGTCTAAAAAGTGATTTGAGGGGAAAAAGTGACTGAAAGTGACTTCAGTGACTGTGTTGCATCCCTGGAAATCATTCAATCTTCAGTGTTATAAATTAAAATTTTTTCTTTTCTCATTTGGTTGTAGATTTGTCTCTAATGAGCCGGAAAGGATGTAGTTGGAAGTCTATTTTTTATTTGTGAATTTTTTTTGTGTTCTGTTTTAGTACATAAAAATATTTATAAAAAGGTGGATCTTATTTCGATCTTAAAAAGAATCTACTTTTGAATTTCAATTTCAAAATTATCAATTCCTGATTATTATGCCGGATTCACAGTTATAAAATTCACAACTACTACATTAAATGGTAAATTATGTATCTTAAACAGGTAAGGGATGTATGAACCGACTTGTTATTATCTAAAGATTTTGAAACTTCTGAATGGATTTTTTTGGAACCGAGACGCTCGCATTGTTATGGTCACCAAAATGGATGCTGTTTGAGTTGCGCGACTTGGTGCGAAGGTGGGAGCGCTGATGGCTAGACCATGTATTTTCAGATCATGCTCCTTGTCGAAGAGAAAATTGCTTGAGGGTCGCTAGTCGACTTTCGGAAACTCGGAAAGGAGTTAGCCATCTTCTTGGGAAGAGGCTCTATGTCGAGAGCCTACCGCTCGGTCGTCATACATACACACACATAAACAAACATGTGTTACACAATACACCAGGAAAGTGCACCGATTGTGGGCATCCTACTGACGACCTCAGAAGGACCATTTACGTCCACCCTAACCTAGCTAGCGAGACTGCCAGATAGCACAGGGTATGAGGCTCACTTTGCTTTGCAAAGAGGTCCGCGTCTTTCACTGTGCCATGTAGTATGCCCGACACCTGAGGAGTACATTTCCAGAAGTTTGGAAACAACGAGTGCACCGAGAACTAACTCGCTGAAGGTGCCCAGATTCGGTGTACTGTCTTAAGAATAAACACGGGTATGGCTTAATGGGCTTTCTAGCCTGAGCGCCAAGGGGGGATGCGCTCATGAGCCCCCCGCCCCCCCTCTCCAGCATTAAAAAATCAAAGTCAAGTTATACTGTTGTACGAAAATTTCATACATGTGAATTTGTTTCTCACAAAATTAGGTGCAGATGGAATCATAAATATGGATCCAATGACCGTTTATGTACAAATGGCGGATGGCATAACTTTTGAAGGGGGTATGTGTCCAATGTTCGGAGCGATGATACCCCCATTTATGCAACCTGGAGGAACGCGTAATCAACAGGACTCTTCCGCTTTTATTCGGAAGACAAGGGACCCTGCTGAACGTGAAGACACTGGTCATTACCATGTAGTAGTTCTTCATCCTTCAAATAAACCACCTAAGCTTCATCCTATTCCTCCTGGTGCTGAAGGTCCAGTTTACGCTGAACTTCGTTTCGGAGGTAACATGCAAACACAATATTTTACAGCTAAATCTTTCCAAAAGTATGTACCCGAGCGGGAAAGTAGTTTGTTTGCACCTGCTCTTCCGCTCGACAATCACATATATATCACAATGCCACTTGGCCCTATCTATGCGGCTAGCATAGTAGCACATGATCCCTCAGAGAGGTACAGGCGTATCCTCCAGGGTTCCGGTCCACATAGAGGCGAGACATCCGAAGCAGATAGAGAGGAGCTAGCCTTGGGATATGTATACGAAGTATGTCCTCAAAATATCCCAATTATATAATATAATATATTTCTGGAAATGTCGATATGTATGTCTGCTACAAATAATTTGTATTCAGTCGTATAAATAAATAAAATCTTCATTCAACAATATTGAAGTATTTTTTTCCTAAAAATTTTCTACAAAGTATGGCATTCCGTATCAAGAAACACAAACATAGTTGCAGCTTTTTAGATTGCTCGAGTAAAGAAACGGTTCATATGAAAGGTCAATTTTGCATACTGTCGCCTATCTTCAGAATGTCAAATTTTATCACTTGTCAAGAAGATTCTATTGGTTCCGTGATGCCTTCAGACCGAGTCGGTTTCCATTGTTTAAACAAAAAATCCGGTAAGTCAGACCATTTTTTTGCTGGAAGATAAATTGTACTTTCGCCCGGATCAAAACGATGGAACGAAATTATCTGAAGACATGATACAAAAAAGTAAATAAAGCACCTTTCATAGCTCTTTTCAAGGAATGAAAGAAGATATATTTCATTTGAGTATCCGTTGTTTTTCTGAAAAACTTGGATCTTTAGTTCCTCACAGAGGAAGCTTTGTAGTCGTTACAATTTTAAATATTTCAAAAATGATTTCCTTTAACGCTTCTCATTTGATGAATTTCAAATACAATGTCCTATACAACGTTCGTATATGTGTGTGTGTGTGTATGTGATGCCCTTTTTACACACTCTCTAATGTCTAAAAAATGTGTTTTTTGATACTTAAACTACATTCATTCACGTAAGTCAAGGTTGATGTACCAATATGAAAGATTCCTTAGGTCGAGATGAATCGATTAACCTATAATATTAATAAAATTTATTAAAAATGAAGTAACTTACGGTCGTGTATAATAATTTAAAATTCGGTTTTGTAGTATAACTTTTATCATCGACATAATTCTAAGTTGATGTAAAAATAAAAAAGTCTCCTTAATTCAAGACGAATTGATGGATCTATAGTCGTAATAAATTTTCTCGAATAGTGAGAGAGTTATGATCATTCATAATCTTAAAAAATTTATTTATGAACTATAACTTAAACTGAGTTGTCTATCAATATAAGGAGGCTACTTAGTTTACTGATGAGCGCAGTTAGAAAAAAAAATTATTTTCATATTAGAAGCGCTCAACACTCAGATACGAATATAAATATCTGTTTTCGTAAGGCGAAACGAAAAATCTTGAATGCCAAAATTAAAAAAAGAAACTAGTTCTCAAGAAAATAATTTGGAACTTAAAGAAAACCTAATTATAGCGGAAAGCATCAAAATTCTTGAAGGAAAAGTAAAGAAAAATAAAACAAATAACGTACTTTACAAAATAAACCAGAATTTCAAGGTTTCTAAAAATTCCCTGTTTTTTCTAGGAGGCTGAAAAATTTGAATTCTCTATGGAAATAACTATGCGGAAGCTATACAAATTTTCATTGATGTAACAAAGTCAATTTCAGAGATATTGTGGTGAATTTGAAACAAATGTAGGGAAATTTCGAATTTTTCGTTAACTCCCAATTCTAAAAGTTTCTGAAAATTCCCTGTTATTCTCGCATGCTGCCGACTTTCGATTCTCTGCTAAATTAACTATGCGGAAGCCAGAAAAATTTACCTTTATATTATAAAGCCAATTTTGAAGATGTTGTGGTCAATTCAGGGAAAACATAGGAAAATTTCGAATTTTCGCTTGAACCCGAATTTTAAAACTTTCTAAAAATTTTCTGTTTTTCTATAAGGCTGCAAATTTTGAATTCTCTATTTGAGTAACTATGCAGAAGTCAGAAAAATTTTCAATGGTGTAATAAAATCAATTTTTAAGGTATTGTGGTGAATTTGGGGCAAATGTAGAAAAATTTCGCATCTTCACTTGACCCCCAATTTTAAAAGATTCTTGAAATTCTCTATTATTCCAAGGAGGTTGCTTATGATGAATTCTTTGTTGAAATAACTATGAAGGTGCTCGAAAAATATCCATCGCCGTAATAAATTTGAAAATATTTATTTGTGAATTTCTACAATTTTAATCGTTCAATTCAGAACATTACAAATTTGAAATCCCAGAATGTAGAGTTTTCAATACTTTTTTAGAATTAATAACTTTTTACGTGCAATCATTTCCAAATTGTTCAGTTTTGGAGGTTTTAATCTTAAATTGCTTTAAAATTGTTACAATCTTGATTTTATATATTTTTTATTGCCTTTTATTTTTCTAATCCAATTTGTAAAATTTCACTAGTATTGAATAGAGAAATTTCGCTAATATACATTTAGAAAGATGATCGGGAAACATTTTTGCAAACCAAACGCAAACCAGGAAGTGAACAGGAAATTCTTTCTTAGAGTTTTAATGGTCATCCTAAAATATTCATATTTGAGAACTTGAATATTAATAAGAAACTTCTCGAAAGCTATGCGCGTGAATCAAAATTTCTATTAATCAATGTGATATGCAAAAAATTATGCGAATAAAAAAAGATCTGTCATTTTTTGACAAGTAGAAGGATAACTTGAATAGCTCGAGCGCCCGAAACTTTTTTGTTCTACGTAATGCTGAAATACGTGTGCCTTTAATTTCATTTCTGAATCACATATTTCAGTATGAAATTTTATTAAATGAAATCTGTCAATAATTCTGTATAATTTCGAATGCTGTCAGTTTCAAATAAGTCATACAAAAATTGTTTTTTGCACATAAACCTAAACCTTCTGACGCTTGAAGTACATGTGAATGTAAAAAGTCTCTTACTCATGATTTCCAACACCAGACGGTCAACAGGAAACGTTTTAGAAAGAAACCCTTCACGAAGAAAAAAATGAGGAAATGATTAAAGATGACAATTTTTTTTCTTATCGGACGGTTTTTTTTTATTCTACATAAGGAGGGAAATATGAATCGGAGGGTATGGAAAATGAAGAGGTGAACAAGAAGATTGAAATGCAGCACGAGGAAAAAAATGAGAAGAAGTTTGATATAAAAAAGCACGATTATGAAGAAAATAAGGAGGAAATTGAAGGTAATCAGAAGATAGATAAGGAAATTGAGGAGGTGAATGAGGAGGAAAATAAAGTAACTGAGGTGGAGTGGGAGGAAAGATGGAAAGAATGAGGAAATTAATGTGGGTACTAAGGAGGAAGAATTCGGTCGAGAGAAAAAATATCGTATAAACGCACATTTCAGAAATTTTCATGAAAAGAGTGTTTTTTTCTTATATCATTTTTCTTCTGATCTTCGTAATTGTCGATGTGGAATGCCCTAACAGGCTCCATCAATTTCATTTATGGATCATTAGCAGGATGATCTCCTGATTCTGTCAGTATGAACTTTTGTAAATTTTTGATTGCTCTCCAGATATTATTGATACAAAATTAGGATAATGGTTGTTTTCGTATGTTTGGAATATCATTAGTTCAATTAAGAAACTTAAGATGCCAAAAAATTCTTTCTTCTGCATTTTAACGTTTATCCGTAAAATGAAATGTCAGAAAAAATTATTTCCGATTAGAGAATCATTACGTAAACAGGTCCAACTTGCTAAACATGCAAACATTTTTTTAAATTCATAAGTACTTCTCAATATGCCTCTTATAATGATTATTAACTTCATTAATTTGAATCATGATTAAACTTTATACTTAAGAAAAACATCGGAAATATAAATATTGGGCAACGAACCCTATATAACTTTATGACCGTTCAATTTTAATTGAAAAATGTCAATCAAGAGATGGAATTATAGCAATCACGTATAAACTTATCTTCTGGTTTCATGCCTTAACAAGGCATTGTAAATTTATATTATAAGAATATGATTAATCAGTTGAATATGCCTTTACTGAATCAAAGTGAATAAATCTATTTTAATTTAGTAAATTCCTTCATGATATTATTAAATTAGATAAATAGTTGTTTTGCATTCCGTTTAATTGACAGCCTGGCTGATTATAGTAGTCGATCTCAAAATTCATTTAGATCAATGGATTACAAGCTGCAGCATATCTCCAAATTTTGAGAAATTAACTCAAATGGATTTATCACGTTTTGTTCGCTAAGTCCTTATATGCCGAAATAATAAATTTCAAATTAAGACGGCGATGTATTAGGAACGGTGTCTTTCAGAAATAATAACGTTAAAGTAAACTACGCGGAAAATACACCGTAAAAAGAAGGAATCAGTTCAGGGCTAGTCTCCGGTAGTAAAATGAGACTCAGAACAAAACAGTGTCGAGTCGTAGTAAAATGAGACCACTGGTGGGATCCCAGCGTTATTTGTTTTACATCAAAAATAGCAGAATGAAGTTTTCCTATCCAGCAGGACACGCAAAAAATGATACCGTAAAAAAAAGAGATCTCCATTTTACACAGTGTAATTTTCAAATTAACGATAAAGAATATCCTTTCAATTCTCAGGTAACTATTACGCTGCCAGCAAGGTCAATCCATTTTTATACATGAGACAGAAGCTTAAGCGATCTTCAAAGTGATTATAATTTTTGTTTATACTACCTCTACAATGCAATGTACATCATGTTTGTGGCCTTCAATAATTCTCATGGTTCTATGGGTAATAAATTTAGCATAAATGGACAATTTTCTGATCTGAGATCAAAAATCTTTATCCTTTTACTATAATTATTTTGAAGAACAAATAAAGTGTTGTTATCGGATAGAAGCAATAAAAGCTAGTGCAAGTCTGCATTATGTTCTGCTGTATTTTCAATATATACATGGACAAATGTCTGATGATGGCTTTTCTAGAAGAAGAAGGTGTTGATCTCGGGTTAGTGAGAGGAGGGGTGAACAAACAGTACGTAACATTGCCTTAAACGAAAAGAGAATAAAAAAAGTTGAATATATGCTAAATGGTAGCGTACCCAGAGGTAGACAAAAGAAACAGTGGTTGGTTTGTGTGAATAAGGCTCTCGAGAAAAGAGATATGAAGAGTCGTAGAAACGCAACAGCTGCATGAAAAGAGGTGTGGATGTAATGAAAGAAAAAGATGTATGAAAGGATACGAATGTGTGGGGGAAAATTGTTTATAAAAAAAAGAGTGATTGCTAGAGAGGTTGTTCAGCGAACCATGTCGGAGCGCTGTTATAGTAAGAGTGTGTCGTTTGAATGCGTAACACGCGACTACTAGACTGACCTATAGTAAAACCTATCCCTTTTCCTACACATCCCTTATTTACCCTTACTATATAAATTTCTTGACCGTCGGTAGTGCAACGAAGCTAGAACCAAACGAGTTACGCTTACTCCGACAGGGATTCAGCCTTATGGCATATTTTCATTATTATACCATTAAGCCAAATCCCTTTCGGGGTGAGGGTAACTCGTTCGGTTCTGGTCTCGTTTTACTACTGGGGAATGAGGAATTTGTATGGTAAATTTGGGTATGGGATGTTTGGGAGGAGGAGAAATAGGTTTTAGATCAATCTCACAACGTCGCTCTGAGACTAGTGGCTTGATCAATCTCTCTAGCAATCAAACCAGCTGGAGAGCTTCGCAAAGCCATTATAATAACGAGAATAATTATAACGATCCACTGAGAAAATCTCTTTACGTGGGGCCATTAGTATTCCAAATCTTTCGTTTCAGACATCACTCTTCTTCTTCTAAATAATTGCCCCCTGCATCTCTATCCTTACATACCTCTTTTGCTTCCGTTACATCCGTGCATCGTTTCATGCACGTTCTTGTATTTCTCCGACTTCGAATATTCCTTCTCTTCAGGTTCTCATTCACACATTTCAACCATTCTTTCTTCGGTCTACCTCTGGGTTCGCTACCTCTCACTTTACATAAATATACTTGATTCGTTAAACTTTCTTTACTCATTCTCTCAACATGACCAAGCCATCTCAGCAAATTTCTTCCACTCTAGTCAAACAATGTTTCCTGTACACCACAATCTTTGAGAACCCTTTCATTACTGACTTTGTTCATTAGCGTTTCACCGCACATATTCCGCAGGAACTGCATTCCAACTGCGTTCACTTTGCTTCTATCATTTTCTTGATACATCTAGGTCTCGTCACCATACAAGACTGTGGGTGCAAGCACAAAGCTGAATATTGAAATTTTAGCTTTATTCTTTCAAAAACTATTATTTTTGTTTTATTTGCGTTAATCTTAACATCCATACTCTTAATGCTGGTATCCAGTCTTCTCATCATTCTCTGCATATCTTCGGCTGATTCCGCTGTAACAATCTTATCATCTGCAAACGCCAGTGCACGTACTTTCACTGTCCATCCAGGAGGACATAACGCAGCCTTGCCTAACTCCCTGCTTTATATCAAACCATTCGCTCAATTGCCCATTCACTCTTACACTCGCTTGACTACCATTGTACTGTGTTTTTATTGCTCTTTGAAGCCAACCATTCACTCCATACTCTTTCAGAACTTCCCAGAGTTTGGATCTATTTACCTTATCGAAAGCTTTTTCAAGATCAACAAATGCACAGAAAACTCTTTTGTTCACTCTCAAACTTGTTTCTATGATCTGCCTCAAGCTCAATATTTGATCCGCACATGACTTCTCTGGCATAAATCCACATTGAACTTCTCAGATCTTTTCCTCAGTTATTTCCATGACCTTCTCAATAAGTATTTTGGTAAATATTTTCCCTAAAGTACTTAGTAGGTCAATCGATCTATAATTAATACAGTCGCCTTTATCACCCTTTCTCTTGTAGATTGGAACGATAATCGCCTTTCTCCAATCATTCGGAACTTTACCATGCACATCATACGTATTCATAAATTCGCTCAGCCACACAAAAAAATATCCGCCACCGCTCTTGAGCATTTCAGCGCTGATACCATCGATAGCAGCAGCCTAACTATTCTTTTGTCTTCAATCATGGATATAATGCCGTCGATATTGGTTCTTCCACCGCTACATACATCGGGATTGTCTAACGTATTCTCTTCAATGTGACGGTTGTTACGCTCAATAGCTTGACCTCCATACAATTCCTTGAAAAAATCTCTCATACAGTCTTTCACTTTGTCCGAATTACATACTATTTCACCATTAGCATTTTTAATTCCGACTATCTCAGTGCTAGAACTTGCTTTTCTAATCTTCATAACCCATTTCCAAAATAATTTCTCATTTCCTTCAAAGTCGTTTTGCATTCGTCTATCTTCTTCCGTTGTGATTTTATCCTTGTTTTCTTCCAGTCTTCCATTCTCCTTCATGATGTCCTAATCTTGGTTTAGCTTTACACGTTATAGCAATTGTACTCCTGGTATCTGCAAAATCTCTATTCTAGCTGGAGTCTTCTTCGGCTTACTATTAATTCTTCTTCTGCTCCACCCTTGACCTAGACTTCCGCACTCAGAGCCTCTCATAAAACTTGTATCCCTTACAAGCCTTCTCAGACTCTCATTCGCTACAACAAAGTCAATCACTCTGTGGCTTTTGCTAGTCTTTTTCTAAGCATAAGCTAATCAATTTAACGCCGTTAACGTTCATTTTCGGATCTCCAAAATGGCCCAGTACCCTGTCGATACATTCGCGTTGGACACCAGCCCAGCCATTCATATCTTCGAGTAAAATTATTCTTTCGCCAGGATCGCAAGTCCCTAACATATCATTTAATGAGTTCCAGGAGGTATCTTTCAAATCCCTCTTGTCACTATTAACTGAAGCGTAGCACGCTTCAATAAATAGACTTCTAACTCATCGACGTTATATTCCACAAACGAAGCTCGTACATCGCCGTGTATTTAATACTCATGATCCTTTTCTATATCGTCTAAAGACAGCTTATGTTCGTTCAAACCAAGACCAATTGTAGATCGCGATTAAATATCAGAAATTTATCGCTCTTATGATTTGTATTCCTCAAAAAAGAACATATATCTTCTGCAAATTATGTGTATTCAATCAATTTCCCGTCTGGGAAAAATGCATAATGAAGTCATTTAGTCAATTGGCGCAAACATATCCTCCGGAAATTGAATATAGCTTCAGTGCTTCAGCGTACATGTTGATATACAATCCGTCTGTGTACGGACTTGCATAACAACATTGGGCTTGAACAACCGGAAAGGGCAGTATTTGTCAGCTGATCTCTTAAAAGTCATATTTCGAGGGCATTAAACAGCTCTTGATATGAACTCTCCATTTAACAATAACAAAGTATTTTCCCTCATCGATTCTGTACAATGTATAGTATTTCGCATTATGAAGTATGAACAAAGATGCGGATAAGGGTAATCCAAAAATGCATTACAAAATTTTTTTTATAGTAGAGGGCAACCATACCCTATTTTGTGACATTTCCGAAGAAAGAAATTCCTTTGTATTGTTTGCAGTTGTTCGAAAATGATCTTCGTTAAAAATAAAATTCGAGTATATCGCTGGCTCCTATGCGGAAAAACGTTTACTGCATTCCCGTTTTCCTTTTTTGTTACAAAGACTTAAATTGAGCATGTTACATCAATTTATTTCTTTATAATTTTTCTATAAAATCCACAGTGGTCTTTGTCACGTAAGGATAATTTTTTCTGCATAAAGATTCCTTCTGAGACAAATTCAAATCCATCTTAACGAGGGTCGTGAGTGGCACCTTTAGTCCAGAGTGTATCCAAAGTTTTGGTTCTCAAGAGTACTATATTTTTCTAGCAGAATTTAAAAATTTTGCAATAATTTCTGAAGCGGAGCTTTTTATAATTTATCGTGTAATATTATCACACTGGAACCTCTATTCAGAGGCTGTTTCGGGCATAGCCTGCGATGGGCGTGAAGTCCTTCCAAGAATTTCTATATCGTGAACAGTCAAGGCAGTATGAACCATTCCCTGTAGGAATAAATAATACTGATTGACTGTATTTTCTACAAATTTAGATTTTTGGTGCCATTAGGGATAGGCGTTTTTTGATAATGATGACTAGTGAATGAAAATATAATTTTCCGGTGTATTTGAAAATAAATGCAAAATATGCACGCAAGTGTTCGAAGTGCCTGCTTCGTGGCTACGGAACTGCTTAAATCCGCTGAGCTCGCAGCGCCTCCCTTTCAGTTCCTCGGACCCCCTCTTCAACAAATGCAGCCTGTGGAAATTCTACGAAGACGGTATATAGAGGGCCGTTGAATGGAGGTTCCAGCCCATTAAAAATTGCAAAAATTTTCACATGTGACTCAACCTTGTAGTGGGTTGTCATGAAGACATTACATGGTGGTCCATTATCCAATCTCCATGCTTGTCGGATTCAGCTGTTTTTTTTTAGGGTTATTCTCAACGTCATTTCATTAAAAAATCTTCCTTATTTGTACCTGTAGCTTAATAATAAACTTTACCAAGTGAAGAGCACGGATCAGTGAATTTCATATTTCTCTATAATATATTTTGAATTCAGTGCCTGAAATACGTCTACCTATCCACGCTCGACATACCTCTACCTTAAACTTAATAGCGAATTCCATTTGTATCAAGGAACATCCTTTTGGCACAAGAGGATATTTCTTCGAGTGTAAGTTAAAAATTATTATTTAGGTTCCTGACAGAATTCTAAAGTTATGTTTACTAGTTTAGTTATGGACTTCTTTAAATGGATAATCTCTATCCCACATTGCCTTCAAATTATGCAACAGAATTTTTAAAAAAACACTCTAATGCAGTTTGAAGAGCAGGAGCAGTTTGTAAAAACATCAGACAGTCAGAACACGTGAGAATTCTGTGTTTGCCATAGATCCGGTTTCAGCAAATGTAATTCCGAAAGCAGTCAGATGCATTGGCGAAAGAGTATAAAGATAGATAAGATATGCCCAGCGCACATGTCGGTCGAGTGTGAAAAGGATAACATCAGCGTCTTCTCCTAAAAAACCCATGTCGGACATACACCAACCATCGAATACATGCGTCTCTCTAAAAAAAAGGTTGCAGACTTGCAAGAAAAATCTGGGAAGGAGTTCCGCATCTGCATCTGATTAAGAGAATTCAGTTGGTTGAAGAAAGAGATTCATATAATAATATTATTAAAGAATTTGATATAAAGCATGATGAAGCGACCAAAAATAATGTCATCGGCGTAGATGCATGGATAGAGCAGCAAGCATTGTTGGGCAAGAATTCTCTTGTTCTGTACTGAAAGCGACAAGGCCTAGCAGACAAATTTCGCGAGAAAGGAGATATCATGCTAATTTTAATGACAAGTTACCGAAAGAAAATAATTTCGAACTTACAATTATGTTAAAAGTCGACGATTCCGTAGCAGGCTGCTGCGTCCGTATTATTTCAGCAGACATTTGTATGCCTGACAACACAACAACATTTCATAATGCTTGGTGTCAAGTTATGAGCATACCAAAACATCCTTTGCTCTGTTTATGGCAAGTTGGTAAAAAATGGAGACGCAACGAAGTTGAAAAGTTAAGGACTCTGTGAAGCAAATGGAAATCTACAAGGCGTGCAGGTTTCTCATGCGAACCACGAACGTCCAACAATTCACGCAGATGTTAGAATATTTTATTTGAATATGTGCAAAATATGATGATACAAAAGAGTTTGGTAAGTATTTCCAACAATAATATGCAAATCTAAGGGAAATGTTGGCATGCTGCTACAGCCGCGGACTTTATCTAAATACAAACATATTCTTAGAGGCAATAGACAAGAAGCTGAAGTATTTCCGCTTGGATGGGAAATAAAACAGACGAGTCAATAAATGTATAGCACATCTACTGAAATTCTCCAACGCAATGATGTTCGAGCAATTAATACGCAAAATGAAACCTGAACCAACTGACCGCATGCAGGAGATTGGTTCTCACCGATCTTCAAAGTTGAAATATTATTAACTGAAGCATTGTAAGAAAAAAGGATCATTAATTTTAGGCGTTTATTTAATTTCTCTAAGTTCAATTTCTGAGCACATTTTCATTCTTCTTTCTCAAGTTCACTTGTTGCTCTTTAACAAAGTTGTGTCGATAAGTATTATTTTATAGAAACAAATCTATAAAAGGCAGATTTAATTTTCGCTTGTCAGGAAATTGGCTCCGAGTAAGCACCTCGGTACCAATCCTGGTAGAGTAAAATAACCTGAAATTAAAGATTCTATTAACGAAAATTATGATCAAAACTCTAAGTGCAAATTCCTTGTGGTTAATCGTGAATTCATTTTCCTTTTAATTTCCTCATTTTCTGAATTAAGGCTTGAATGTTTTTCTACATGAAAATTCAGAATGTGAGTCCACAAAAGCGAAAGGAGAATTCTGTTCCAGAAAGTTAAGTTTTCGTTTTACTTTAAAATTTAATTAAAAAGCTTGGTTTGGCGAAATAAAATTTAGAGCCCTGATTTTCGACGTGAATGAAAATTGTTTTCCCCTTTTCGTTTATAACCTTCAGGATTTTGCTTAACTAAGAAAATCTAGTGAGAAAAACTTAATTTTGTGCAAACTGGGTGCAATGCTTGCATATGAAAAAAACAGGTTGACTTTCCTGTTGATAATCATTCCACAATTCTTTCAGTGCGTCCAGCTGGGCAGTAGATGATTATACAAATTTCATTATACCTTTTGTCACCTTTTTGTCCAATTTGTTTGAGTTCATAAATTCATGCTGGGAGTTCTCTCATTCCTTGAATTCATGATCCCAAAGCTTTGGATAGTAAGTCGAATATTTCAGTTCTAAAATAGTTTCGTATTTCAATTTAATTGGCTAACTAGATGAGCTCCCGAATGAAAACGGGTTGAAAATCCAGATAAGCTCTTTTGATTACGAAACACATTTCAGCACAAA
>JAUMHM010002118.1:0-18338 GCA_032362435.1 Melikaiella ostensackeni | reverse complement strand
TTGCGGAAACGATTGATTTCTATCACTATGAGTACCGCGTGGACAAAGTTATGTAACCATAATTTTCGTTGCTGACGGTTGCATCGATAATTAATTAGTTTATTGATTGATTGAACTTGTCTTCTCCAAAAGTGTATTTGTTGGAAAAATATTGTTCAGTATGAATATTAAAAGAAGTGGTGATTAAAGGAAACCAGGTCGTCCTTGTAAGAAAAGTAAAAAGAGTGTTAATGCTGGGAGGAAGAAAGTACAAATAAAAGATGCTTTTAGATCAACTATTTATAGACGAGCTAAGCCAGTTCTCAATTATGCAGAAGAAGATATATATTGTTTTCTACTGTTATAATCTTATATTCAAAACACCTTAATGTTATAAACGCTACAATAATTTACATTACTGATCACTATAGTGGTTCTATTATTTTTTTCTTCGTTTTTGCTTAAACTTTCTAAAACTTGTTGAATAATCAAATCTTGTTTTTTAGCAAAAAATATTATTACAAATATATGTGTTGACAAATTTTAAAAGTCGCGCGATTTCTTGGAAAAATACTGCAAAAGTGGTTTGGAGAATTTCGATCCGCTATTTTAAACTTTTAATTTTTCAGCGACCCAAAAAAGGCATTCTTCAGTCAAATCCGTTTCCTTTTACACTTTTGGTCCTCCATGTTGGATCCGCCATTTTGAATTTTTAAATTTTGACCTTGGATTTGTAATAAGCGACCCGAAAAACCACCTTGTAGCAAATTTTAGTCAAATCGCTTTCGTTTTACAATTTTAGTCTGCCATATTGGCTCCGCCATTTTGGATTTTGTCATACAACGATTTACATGTCAGATTCGGAATGGGCATGCAAAAATCTATATAAAAACATGTCTAGCACATAAAATGTAAAATCTAAGCGTTTTTGGTATTCAATAAACGATTTTTTTGCCAAAAATTGAGGGTCCGGATCAAAGAATGGGTCGCGCGCTGGAAAACGCGGAAAACTATTGTCCAAGCGTCTGGTGATATCCAAATTTTAAAGTTCAAAAAATTTAAATTTTGAAAATATGGACATATAGGAAAGGACAAGACGGAACTTTTTTCTATTCGAAGTTTTTTTGTCCGATGAATATTTTTAGTAATAAAAATGAAAAAGTGAACAAAAAATTTCTTCAAATTCAATTATTGTTTAAAACATAAATCGTCAAAATCAGCTGAATATAGTTGAAACTGTTTAAAATTTGGTATAGGCACGCAGTATACCCTAGCGATGCCTACAAAATGAAGAAAACAATCAAAACTGACTATTGTTTAATAATAATTAATTGCAAATTGAGACCGGTCGATAAGCACGTTTTTTTTAGTTTTGTCAAAGAATAGTATCGAGGAAACTTCATAGATGAAAGAACTTTCAGTGAGACATTTGTTCCTCGCTATTAAAGTAAGATTTCCGGGAATTTTTAGATCGATTCATCAAAAATTGACGGAAATATTCACTATGTAAGAAAGCACGCGTCCTTTGTAGGTGAGTACCGGCGAGAGTACAAGTGCTTGAAATCGTAGACGGCGTCGCGTATTTTCTTACATGATGGCTATTTTCGTCAATTTTTAATGAATCGCTCTAAAGATTTCTAGAAATCTTACTTTAATAGTGAGGAACAAATGTCTCCCTGAAAGTTCTTTCATCTATGAAGTTTACTCGATACTTTTCATTGACAAAGCTAAAAAAAATGTGCTTATCGACCGGTCTCAATTTGCAATTAATTTTTATTGAAAATTAGGCAGTTTTGATGTTTTTTTTTCATTTTGTAGGCATTGCTAGGGTACACTGCTTGCGCACACCAAACATGAAAGAGTTTCAATAACATTTAGCTGAGTTTTGACGATTTATGTTTTAAAAAATAATTGAATTTGGAGAAAATTTATTTTCACTTTTTTATATTTACTATTGAAAATATACATTGGACAAAAAAACTTGGAACACAAAAGAATTTCATCTTGCCTTTTTCTATACGCCCATATTTTTAAAATTTTAATTTTTCACTTTTTTTAAAAATATTTTTTTACTTTCTCTATAATTTTCCTATATTCGGAAAGGTTTTTCTCTAATTTAAACAAAAAAAATATCCCTCTAGGTCATTCCGATCCAAAGTTCCACGATTTTGAGACAGAATTTCAAAAAAGGTCCACTGTTCGACGGCTTGGAATTGTTTTTTAATACGGAAGATCTTTGCTTTCGGTTGTATTATCATTTTTTGCTTGTCAACTCGGTAATCGAAAAAACTAGTTATGAAAATTGAAAAAGAGTGGCCTGGGGCGGCCTAAATTTTCTTAATTATTACAGAACAAGTCTGTTTTCATTGGTATTGTCTTTTTGCTTGTCAGCTCTGTAATAGAAAGAACTAGTATTGCAAATTGAAAAAGGGCGGCAAATTTCAAGGTGGCCTAATTTTTTTATTCCTATAGAACAAGTCTGTTTTCACTGTTATTGTCTCTTTCTTCGCTTCTCAACTCTGCAATCGAAGAAACTAGTAATGAAAATTGAAGAAGGATGGAAAATTTTAGGGTGGCCTTCATTTTTATATTATCACAGGACAAATCTGTTTCCATTCGTATTGTCTTCTATTTTAGGGTGGCCTAGGGTGGCCTGGGACCTAAATCCGGCTCTATGTTCATCCTTCTGTTGTGGTGACTTACCTTTGGTATTCGATTTAAAGTTCCGCACAAATGTTAACTTTCAAATATTTAAGAAATACAAGAAGGTCTGTGATACCAGATGGTTTACCTGCTATTCGGTCCGGAGTTAGAGATTCGATGGTTCTAGAATTTTAGATGATCGCTCTTGATTAGTAATTTGTAGACCGTAGAGTGGTGATTTCTTAACTTTCTAGCTGATCACTGATTCAGAATCTGCAGGATTTATACACAAAATCCCTTTTCGAATTCCTATAGGGGTGAGTGATATTAGAAGTAGGGGTATGTCTGGGTTCCAATCAGCCTTCATGATCGCACGTGTGAAAAGGCGGGAGAAGTCCAAATATCTATTTGGCATTGAAGATTATAGATATGCCCATATTTTGAAAATGAGGCAGTGATAAAAATGCACCATATCCTTTCCTAAGTAGCAAGGGGGTGAGCAGTTCTGGGTGTAGTAGTAAATTTGTGTGAACTGAAATATTCAATCAGTACCGATGATCGGGAACATGCCCATATATGGAAAATAACGCAGCTGCCAAAATGTATGGTATCTCTTAGTTGCAAAGGGGATGGGAACTTCCAAATGTAGTGTGAGTTAAAATATCCAATCAGTATTAAAAATCGTAAATATGCATTGCCCATATTGGGAAATTGATGATGCTGTTTAAATACATGGTATGTCTTCTTAAATGCCAATGAAATCAGCATTGAGGATCGTAGGTAGGCCCAGAATTGGAAAAGCGCAAAATCTGGAGGTGGTCATTAGGGGAATCTATGCTTGGTCCCTTAGCTGTCAGTTTATTATGAGGGGCTTTTCCTAAGAATAGAATAGTTCAAATTCTATTGTTCTGTATCAGAAACCAAGTGGTCACCCTTCTACAGCTGTCATGTTCATTGATTAATCTGTTTAATGGTCTTAGTGTTATAATTGCACTAAAATTCAAAGTATCAATTCTATAAGAATGTGTGGCGAGGATGCTGAAGTCGACCAAAAATGATATATTGCATAATTGAAAAGGGTGTGCAGATATGAAGCGCGCGTGTCAACGGTCGTAGGCGTAGGGGAATGAAAGATGTATTAATTCTGCGAAAATTTGCACATACTTTTCATTTTGGACTAAAGTGTTGGTTCTGTGGGATCTGTTTCTTATAACTGATCTTAATAATATTATGTTTGTTGAATATGGGATTTTGACATTAGTAATCAGGTATTGGATTTCATAGAGGTCTTCACAATATACAAATATGATCTTTCAATTTTCTGATATATTTATGAGTTGGAATTTTTTGTAATTACACTCATCCAGGGAAAAAGTTGTCTTGAAACAAAAGCATCGTTCTCTAGAACCGATTTGTTTTGAAGCACGTGAAAATCTTTTTTACACAAACCGAATTATTTGGCTGCAAGATTAAGTGAAGTTTGTTGTAAAAGGATAATGTTTGCATCCTCCCTTTAAGTTTGAGCATGAAAATGCAATGGCCATTGTCAAACTTGTTTTGTATTACAAATTTGTGTATTCGAATTAGGGGTCAATTGTCTACGTAATCCGTAGTGGATCTCAAATTCTCACAGTAAATCCCACGGAGGTGAAGAGCCCGTGTAAAGCGGGAAGCACACACTTTTGCATAGCGCATAATGAATAACGCATAAGCTTCTCGACCAATCACAGGTCTCCATTTGATGCATGGTGATTCTCGCATAGCATAGTGATTGGTCGAGAAGCTTATGCGTTATGTATTATGCGCTATGCAAAACTGTGTGCTTCCCGCTTGAATATCGGGAAACAAATATGGCGGATCACCGTCCCTTCCGTTACTCCCCTTCTCGAAGAGGAGCCCCCTAACAACGACTGGCAAACTAAAAAACTATCAGGCGGCCCTTTTGAATTTGATTCATTTTTCTTAATATTAATGATATTGTTATTAATTGATATTACTATTTGAAGCTTTCATTTTTTTAAAGCATGAAATATCATTATTAATTAATAACAATATCATTAATAAATAACAGTAACAGTAACATTAATAAATGATAGTAACGTTAACGTAATTATAAATAATTAATCTATTATAAATGAGATGAAGACAAGTTTTTGATTATTTGGATGAAACTTTTTATTATAGAGGTATACAATAATTTTTCATAATTTTAAACGGCTTTCATGCAACAACATTGTTGAAAAGTTGTCTTAACAATTTTTAAATATATTTTACAACTATTTATTTTTTATTTTTCAATAAAACAGTTTCTGAATTTTCGCAGACAGGAACTATGTTACAGTTATTTTTCTTCAAACTAAGCAATATTATAAAATACGTCAAAAAAATGTTGGAAAGTTTCCTAAATATTTTTAAATATATTTTACAATCATTTTTTAATAAAATAGTTTCTGCATTTTTGCAGACAAGAACTCTGTTACAATTATTCTTCTTCGAAAGAATTAAACAAGTCAAACAGTGTTAGAAAACTGGCTTACAATTTTTAAACAATTAACAATTATTAACAGTTTTTCCAAAATTTGGAAATTCTTTCACTTATAATTCTTAATCTTCCTCACGACAACAACCAGGAGTCTTATCCTATTTTCTGCTAACTTTTACAGATTTCAAGTCTTTTATAAATATTCTCTTGCACTCAAACTGTGACGTAGTTATAAAATAATAGTTTGACAAAATCACAGCCTGCATCATTTTTATATAGAAATTGAGGTTTTCGTTAATTTAAAAATACTCAAAAATTGGGGAAGTACTTTTTTAAACAGAGAAACAAACTCAACAGAAGGCCGCTGAAAAATAGAAAAAGGTCTTTGTAAAACACAATTCAATGTTACCTATGCTAAGTTTATTGAAATCTGTAAATGATTGCTTTATCCACGAATTTTTTATAGTATAAATATTTCAAATACTTACAAAATATCAATTATTCAGAATACTTGACTCCACTCTATCCAAATTTTTGAACCTCCAAGCATGATCGTCATGAACCTTAAACTGTAAAAGAAAATAATTTTTTCTATCTTTCTCTCAAATGCAAAAGCTATTATAGACATCTTATTCCAAAAATTATTACTTTTTTAAAGTAATTTTTTGTTAATCGTGTATCTACAAATATATTTATATTTTTTCGTAAATTATTTGGAAAGTTTGAAGAAAGGTAATTCGTTACGTGATAATAATTTTTGTGGTTATGATTACATAAATCTATAAATATACATATGAAACATATAACTCCCATCCATAGATTTATTAAAATTTAAGTTTATGGAATCGCGTTTTAATAAATAGAAATACTTACTTACCTGGTTTTATAAAAAAGCATTCTTATTGATAAAATACAGATGAGCCAGAAAAAAATTGGACATTTTCACAAAATTTACTCAATTTTCTTATGTTTTTTGAATTTCATGCGCCCCGGTGCTACCACACTGGCGACTTCAATAATCACTACAATTTCAAACTTAAGGTCTTTAAAGTTCCTAGAAAAGACCCTAGTTTGCCTGGCACGGAAATACGCGATTTGTTACCGGAAGTTGCTAAACCGGCTTCACCCCCATGGTCTTCATGCTCTACGACTTGTTGTTTCACTAAACTCGCCAGTTTTCTATCTTCATTCTCCATGTGCTTGGAGCATTTCTGATTCTGGAGGTAAATGTTTTGGACCAAAAACAATTCGAACCATAAATTTGAGTTACTTAGGTCGTAAAAGTTTACTTTGTACAGTGTCATTTCGGATATTTTTATATATACATTTTTTAAATACAAACATATGGTGCAAAAAATATTTTCAAAATAGTGAGCTGGTAAAGTATGGTTTCTTGTGCGTCGCTCTTTTCAAATTGCGTGTTTAGTAAACAATGCTGAGTGAAAAAATATGCATCCCAAGGATTAGCATAACTGTGCAGTGATAAAAAAAGTTCCTTATAAAGAAGTAAAGATGTTTTTATTTTACATATTACAACACTGTCTACTTTCAGAAAATTTATGCTCCAAAATTTCTAATCTTATACAATTTTTTGTGCTTAAGATAATCTCATTTCTAATTAACTTGTCAGAATCACTACAGAAAACTTAGATGGCATTTGAATTTTTAGTTCATTGTAATTATATTACGTACATTTTTTCCCCGTGAAAATAGTAGAGGAAATTTAAGATTTTCTTTTTTATTGAAAATTCGTTTTGGAGCATGAAAACGAAACTCACTCTGACGCCTGGAACTTGTTTTTATTTCTCTAACAATCCAACTTGTTGAACAATGATAGTTTATTTTTTTGTCGCATCAAAGAATAAAAAATTATTCTGCATACTTTTTAAAATATAAATTAATCTTACCGAAACAAGGTGTCTACTGTGCGGGAATCGCGGGAAATCTGGGAATTGAAATGAATGCGGGAAAATCCGGGAATTGTCCTTGAATTTTAAATTGTTGCGGGAAGTGCACTTCAATTTTTTTTTTAATTTATACTTTTTCATGAAAATTGGCTGTTCTCTACTCGAATTATATCAATAAGTTTATTATATAATTTCTTCCCGGTACTTACCTTACTTTAAATGCTTCATTTTAATAATCTAAGTAAATATTCAGTCGTGTTCAATATGCAATCGCGTTCATTCCAATTATTAAATTCTGCAACCTGTTTTTTCTTTGGCTTACAAGTTCTTTAAATTCAAGATGCATATCCTCGGAAATAAAAATAAAAATTGAAAGTTGGTTTAAAAAAATGAATAACAATCAAATCAATCGACTACAGAAATAAATGAAACAAAATAATAATATATGGACACTTACATATCTCTAGAGTTGCATTCATTGATATTTTAAAGAATTTCATTTGGAAAAAAATTATTTCGACATTAGAGTTTTAAAATTTGAAGAAAATAGAAAACTACATCAAATTCTTGAAAAAAAACAACACTCATAAACTAGGGGAAGAAGGAAGGAGAGAACTCCTTACAGTAGATAATAATTAATTAAAGATACTGATATATGTAAAATTATTTTTTCAATTTAATAATTGTTAAAATACTTGTGGTCGTAAACTGAAATTAAAATAAATTAATTCGAATATATTTTTGCTTTTAATCAACAATTATCTACTCTAGGGAGGTCTCCCCTACGTAATTTAATAAGCGGAAAAATTCGAGAATCATCCGTGAATTTGATGGGCAAAAATTAGTAGACACCCTCCGAAAGTATTATAAATATTTTAGGGGCATTTATAACTTACATAACATTCCCTCCTTTTTTGCCTCTCCCCACCCCCACATAACAAGTCTTAATCTGTAAAATCTCTATAAATCTTTGAAATTTCTTGAAATCATTTGAATGCGTAAAAATCCCTTGAAATCTTTTGAATTATTTGAAATCCATTGAAGTCTTGTAAAATCCCTAAAAAGCTTTGAAATCCTATGAAACTCCTTGAAATTGAACTAATGCTTTGAAGTCCCTCGATATCTGTTGAAATTCTTTGAAGTCCCTTGAGAGTTAATTTAATTTCCTCTATCCCCCAAAGTTTTCTAGATATCCGTTGAAATCCTCAAAAATCACTTGAAATTCTATTAAATCCTATTACATTTTTTAATCAGTTAGAATTCTCTAAATACTTTTTAAATTTGCTGAAATCATGCAAAAAAATCCATTGAAATTTGATTTAATTTAATTTATTTCCTAAATTTCTATGAAATTTCGTTGAAATTTGTTGAAATCCATTAAAATCTATTCAAATCCTTTAAAATTCCTGAAAAGCTTTCAAATCCGTTGAAATCCTTTAAAAACTCTTGAAATCTCGTAAAATCCTCTAAGATCCCTGGAAATCTTTTCAATCTTTCAAAATCCGTTGAAACCTCTTGAAATCTTTGAGATCCTCTCAAATCTCTTAAAATTTTCGAAATACCCTGAAAATACTTTGATCTCTTATAATCTTTTAAAAAAAAAGATCTGATTAAATCCTCTTGAAATCACTAGAAATCTGTTCAATCTTTTGAAATTCTTTGGAATCTTTTAACACATCCTAAAACATAAACCTTTGTTATCCTCTAAAATTGTTTAAATCCCTTGAAATCTTTAATGTCTTTTACAATTTCTGTAAAAATTTTGATATCTTTGAAATCCTCTAAAATCATATAAAATCTCTAAAAGTTTGGAAAATCCTGTAAAGTCCCATGAAATCAGATGAAATCCCTTTAAATCTTTGAAATATCTAGAAATCTCTTATCGTGATGATTTGGAAAAAAATAACGTGACAGTATCGATACCCCCTCCCCCTCCCCTTTATGTAACAGATCGTAACATTCTTCCTCTTCCTCTGCCTCCTAAACGCTGTTACGTAATTTCTGTATGGCCCCTTAGTGATTACATAAAACTATAGAATTTTGAATTTTAAATTTTCTGATAAGAAATTATGACAAACATAAAAAATAACATGTTTTTCTATTTTCAGATTGGAAAATCAGAGAAGATGGAGAACGAGGTTTATAAAAAGTACTCAGAGCATATAGCGCAGCTAAATGCAGAAATACAAAACCTCTCCAGACAAAAGACGCTTGCCGAGCAGAAAGTCGGTCAATTAATGCAGGAAAAGGGAAATATTATCAAATCTTTTGAAGCAGAGCGCGATCATTTGATGGAAAAAGTTCAAGTCTTCAGTAATCTTGTTTCTACCACCAAAGACGTTCAGCTGCGCTACGAGTCTATGAAAAAAGATTTCACTAAACTAGTTCAAGAGACGACTGCTGTTGTGTCTCACAAAAAAAAATTAGAAGTCCAACTTGAAAATTCCACTAAAGAGAAAGAAGCAATTACGGAAGATTTTGAAAATCAGTACCATACACTCGTCAAGGAAGTGGATAAAATCTCGAATCAACTTGACGCCAAGACTAGAGAATTAGAGTACATTTTTCAAATTTATCTTTTGCATTAGGGATGTTCGATTCTTCCAAAAAGATCGATTCTTGAATTGGACACAAGAATAGATTCAAAGGACCGATTTTTTTGGCCTTTTGGATCGATCTTGTCAAAATTGAGATAAAAATCGTTCAAAATTGCATTGCTTGGGTAAAGAAACGATTCTCAAAAAACTCGAATACCAAAGAATCGAGTTTTGTCCAAAAATTGATCTTTTCAAGAATCGAACCCTAATCGAACATTCTAGTTAGCGATGTTCGATTCTTCCAAAAAGATCGATTCTGGAGTCGGCCACATAAGAATGGATTCCTAAAATCGATTTTTTTTGAACATTTTGGATCGATCTTGATAAAATCAAGCTGAAAATTGTTAAAAAATGCATTGAATGGGCAAAGAAAGGATTCCTAAAAAAATTGAATGATGAAAAATCGATTGTTTGTCAAAAAATCGATCATTATAAGAATTGAATTCCAGAAACATTGATTCTTGAATCGGTCAAATGAAAATCGATTTTTTGGCCAAAAAAATCGAGCTACAAAAATCGTTGAAAATTGCATTGGTTGGGTACAGATAGGATTCCTAAAAAAATCAAATACCAAAGAAGCGATTGAAAAATCGTTTTTTTTTGGCCACAAAAATTGTTCTTCTCAAGAATTGTATCGGAATCAAACATCCCTATTTTGCATTTTGGGTTTTAAATGATTAAAATTTGATATAAATTCATTGTTTATGTTTTTTGCAGAAACGAACAGGAAGCTCAGTTGGAATTAAAACAGTCTTTGCTTCAAAAGTGTCTCAATGCTCAGTTCATAGCAAATAAGAATTTATTAACCGGGTAAATATAAACGTTTTTATATTTAGTCAGGGTGGCTACTGCAGGCTTCATAGTCTGTAACCTATTATCCCTAAAAGCCTCCTTTCTTATTTTTGCTTAGGGATCGTTCATATATTAGGTAACACGTTTCTCTCTTGTTTATATCGTTGTGTCCTTTCTAATTTCACAGCTATTTTATTTTCTTCTATATTTGAACAAAAGAAAAATGCGTTACGTAATATATGAACGATCCCTTATTAAATGTCCCCTATTTGGAGAATTTTCCCTGAATTTTCTCTAATTTGAGTAAAACTCCCCTAAAAGTACTCTATTTTAAATGAAATATGTAAAAAAGTCTCGACGGGTTGATCATTCGCAAAATATGGTGTACATTCTTTCTTGAAATTTTTGAAATCTTTGTGTAATCATTTGATATTTTTTGAAATCTTTAAAATCTTTGCAAAATTTTTGAAATCTTTTGAAATATTTTGAAATCTTTGATTATTTTAAAATTTTTATGATTTTTTTTTAAATCTTCCGAACTATTTCGAACTACTTCGGAATCTTTCGGCATCTTTGTGAAATCTTTTGAAACCTTTGTGAAGTCTTTGAAATGAATCATAATTTATTATTGACAGTAAAAACTATATATTTTCGGATTTATTAAATTATGTATTGAGTAGGAATTTTTTCCAGTGTATTAACGAATTCTTTCTTATAAATTAAAACCACGAAACACCATAATATTATAATAAGCAAACTAAATATTTTAGAAAACAAATCATAATTTAAAGAATTTCAAGTATATATATATAGTAACATTAGACTTTTGATTATTATTAATTATCTAATTATTTATTTAAATATTGGTATATTTCATGTAATTACTCAAGTTTATTAGATAAAAAAGAGAATATTTCGTTAACGTGAGTACGGGTTAGCACGAGCAGAAGGAATGAAGCTCTATTCTTTTCTTTGGATAATACAAATTAATTTGTTTATTGTCAATTATTTTACAGGGGTCGTAGTGGTCAAGCATACGTAATAAAGTTTCTCTCTCTCTCTCTCTCTCTCTCTCTCTCTCTCTCTCTCTCTCTTACAACCTATCGTAGATATACAGCAATATCGTTATCTATTTTCTAAACACATAAAAACTATCAACTAATTTATCAATGTCTTAATTAAAAATATCCTTTTTTTGTATCTTTGTATTTTTATGTTCTTTTTTATTTTATTTTATTTTCCTTTTCTTTCATTTTGTATCTCTATTTCAACTAGACTATCCAAGGTACAATCTCTCCTTCTCTTTCCCTTAATTCTATCTTATAATATAGGTAGCGCGCTGCTAACAAGTCTCTAGAGAATTTTATTCTAATGTCTCTTATGTTTTTCTGCCCTTGCGGGCGTTTCTCATGTCTTTACCTCAGTTAAGGGGTTTTTCCTCCATTTGCGATTTTGGGTTTTACCCCGATTTGCCACACTATGTGTGGACTTTTTTCGCCACACCGTAGTATGGTCTTTCTTCAGTATTCGACACCGTAATGTCTACTATTCTCCACCAGAAACATATTACGTATATCTCCGACAGGACCCTATTCGATAAGCGGCTGATAACCGTGAGAAACCAAACTGCTTCCCTCCTCCTCGTTGCAGCGGGTGCCTCCCTCCAGTCATCCTCAGACTTCCAGAGAGAATTTCCTGAGTAGTGTCGGACCATTCCTCTAAGTCTCTTATTTTACAAGTTATTTATGTATATTTCCTAATAGGTATAAATCGTACCTTCTTAATCGAAAGACTCCCTTTTTAGTCAAGAGTAATAATCTAGTCACCGCACTTCAAGTCCAAGTCCAATACACATAATCTCGAATCAGAATATCGTTGTTCTACATCAATTTTAATTTGCTTTCATTTTAATTTTCTAAAATAAGGTTTAGGTTGACATTTGGATAATTTACATAATATTCTAGCTTCACCGCTGTCTAAATTATTGCCTGCTTTACTTTTCTAATCAGAATACTTTCCACACCGAAACGCCAAGATATATCTTTATTTACTTGACTTAATTTTAATTCAATATAGGACCTCAGTCGCGTAGGAAGTAGTGGAAATCTTCCTTCCATCTAGGAATAGAAGCGCTTTTCTAGACTTTGGTTGAAAGACTTTCTCCACGGAGAAGAGCCCCAGAGCGTTAAGAGTACAGAATTTTGATCTTCTGCTCGTAACCCTTGTGACTCCTAGTGAGCGAGCGGTTCTGCCCAGAGAGGAAGCTAGTGGCTTTCACCTTGACAGGGTAGCTTGCTTCCGTTCTACGCAGCTGATCACCCAGCCGCCGACTGCCTAGAGAGGCTCGCGTTCAGCCTTTTTATCGGCCCCTCACGAGTCCCCTACTCTCACTTCGCGAGTGGTGAGTGGCACTCCACTGCGATGCGCTCTACTCTGGCCCCTGCACGCTCGCGTATCGCAGTCGAAAAACATTCTGGCTTCGCGGGTTGACGATGTTAAGGGGGCTCATGTAAATAATATGTCCCAATTGCCCCCCTATTTGAAAGTCTAACGTGGGTTGTGCCATCGTTGGAATTTCAAATACAGGTAGTCCAGTCGGTTGTTATTATTTTGATGGCTGCTGTAATCCCGCGCCACCCTGATCCACGCGGGCGTGATGGGCCACTCCTGAGTTGGTGACCAGGCTCGGAACATGCTGGGCTCTACTCCATCCTGCTGTTTCCCGCTCCAGTAGCCCCCTACTGTGATTGTGTCCTCTCGTTTTCTCTTCGCCTCCTATGTGATCCTTTTTATCGCTATGCTCGGGAGTCTGGGTGCAGGCCGTTTCCTCTTTACACCTCCCAGCCGTTCCATTCCCTCCATGATCTGCTGGTAGAGTACGTTCTGACATTGTTGCTGCTACTCGGAAGGTTGCTTCTCTACTGACGCCCACGCTGCGTATTGGTTGTTCCGAGCCGTTCTTCCCCCTCTCATTCTCTTTCTCCTTCCCTTTCCTCCACTCTTCTAAGGTATCGCTTGAAGTCCCTGGCGGGGTATTGTCCCCTTTCCCTTAGGGTGATTCTTCCCCCTCTCATTCTCTTTCTCCTTCCCTTTCCTCCACTCTTCTAAGGTATCGCTTGAAGTCTCTGGCGTGGTATTGTCCCCTTTCCCTTAGCGTAGTGGGGTGCTGTAGGACGTACACGTTTTTGGCCACTCTTTCTCGCACTTTGTATGGACCCTCATAGAATGCCAAAAACTTTGCTACTACGCCTGCTGTCGCGTTCGAGACGTTGCACGCACGTGCTCAAAACCGATCGTTTCGTGATAAGATTCATTCAGAATTTTCTCGACGTTGTGGAGTTGCGAGTGCCACGAGTTGCCGAGCCAGCTCTCGATTCACGCGCTCGACCGTATTGGCCTGAGGGTGTCTGATGGAAGTAAGCGTCATCTTGATTCCCCTTTCTGCGACCGCCTCTCCCCACTTGGCACTGGTAAATTGTGTGCCACGATCTGCTATTACTCGCATGGGTTTTCCTATTGTGCCTATAAAATAGTCTTGACTTTTTATCGCTGCTTGGCTCGTGGCATTTCTCATAGGGTACAATTTAGTGTACTTCGAGAACGTGTTCCTCATAACGAGTATGTGCTCGTATCCGTAGGTTGTGGTGGTGAGCGGGCCAAAGAAATCTACTAAAATTATATCCAGGGGTTTCGTGGGAAGTACGGGTTCCTGTAGAGCCTGGGATGCCGTCGTTGAGATCTTGTTCCTCTGACGGAATCGCAGGTGTTTATAACTTGTTGAGTCACTCTGGCCAGCTTTGGGTGGTAGAACTTTTCTTTCAAAATGCATAGGGTTCGTCACGGCCCCCCGTGGCCGTAGGCCAGATAGCATTCTTCTATTAAGCTGGTCATTAGCTTTGAAGGAATGTAGACTTGGCTTTCTCCATGGCCTTTGTGATAGAGGAGGCCTTTGTGTAGTACAAATCTCTTTTCGGCATCGCCTTGACGTTTTCCAAGCTGATTTATGATCTTGTTAATCCTAAGATCTTTTCTTTGATGCTGCTGTCGGCGTGATAGCTTTTCTCTTGTTTCCTGGCTTACTTAGAATGTAAGTTCATTGATGGTAAGTTTCAGTTCTTTTCTTCTCCCTCGCTGGTGCCCCTTTTCGTCTATTCGACTTAGTACATCCGCTATGATATTGTCCGGCCTTGCCGGGTATGTGTTCTATTCGGAGGTTGAAGTCCTGGATAGCTAGCATCCATCTGGTCAATTTGGCATTTACAAAGCGCCATGTTCTGAGAAAGGTTAGCGCCATGTGGTCTGTGCGGTTAATGATGTTCGCTCCCAGTAGATACGTTCTGAATTTCTCCAGTGCCGACACAATTGCCAGCAGTTCTTTCTCTGTAGTGAAGTACGCTAGCTCGGGACCCTTCAGCGTTCTGCTTGCGAGAGTGATGATTTCTTTCTCCTGCTGTTCATTTTGTTGATATAACACGCTCCTAGTGCGTAGTGGCTTGCGTCCGTCTCAAGGTAGTAGACCTTTCAGGGATCAGGGAAGTAGAGTAGTACGGTTTCACAAAATAGGTTTTTTATTCCATCGAAACTTCTTTGCTCCTCTTCGTTCCACTGACACATCGCTCCCTTCTTAATCAGTTTGAGGAAGGGCACAGTTTTTTCTGCGTGCTGGCTATTAAATTTTGAGTAAAAGTTAATGAGTCCGAGAAATCCTCTCATCTGTTTGGTGTTGCGTGGCGCTAGAAATTCTCTAATGGTGTTGACTTTTTCCGGATTGGGTTTGATGCCTCTAGTAGTGATGATGAAGCCTAGGAATTTTGTCTCTTGCTGGAAGAAGTGAGATTTTGAGAGATTTAGAGTCAGGTTGTGGTTCCGTAGTCGTTGGAGAATCTACTGAAGGTGTTGCATGTGTTGTTCGTTCGATTCTGATATTACTAGAGTGTCATCAACGAATGATATCGTATTATCTCCCATTGCGCGTAGTGCACAGTCTATCCCTCGTACCAGGGCCGCTGTGCTCATTTTTAGGCCGAATGGCACCACAGTAAATTCGTAAATGCGACCCTGATGTTGAAACACTGTGTACTGACATGAGTCGCGGTGCAGTGGTATCTGCCAAAAGCTCATGGTGAGGTCCAGGGTTGACATGATCTTCGTACCCTTGCATTTCTGGAAGAGGACCTCCATGGGTTCTGAGCAGTCCCAGTCCTCTATCAGAACTTCATTCAGCTTCCGGGCATCTATTCTTTGGAGTTCGTGTTCCACCTTCTCCCGAAACGCTATTGGTATAGGATAGCTGCGTCCCATGAATGGGCGGTCTTCTTTGATGCGGAGCACGTGCTGGTAGGAGGCTAGTAGACCAGTGCCTTGTCTGAATACGTCCCTATATTGCCACAAGAGTCTTTTTAGTTTCTGCTTTGTTGTCTCCTCAACTCCCTCACTCTCCTCTCCCTTCTCTTCGACCTCCTCCCAGGTGATATCCTCTGTTTTCTGATCGTTGTTGTTCTCTTCCTCTTCATTTGAGTCTTCCTCTCGTGCATCATTGCCTCCCTCTGTTGCCATGCCACTGATGTTGTATTGCGTTGGTGTTGGGTTTTCCTCCTCACTGTCTTTAGTTATTGGAATTGACGGCTGTCCTCTGAGGTGTGAAGAGGTTAGCTTCCTCTTTTCGAGGTCAATTTTAGCCTTGTACTGGTCCAGCGTATCGATTCCAATAATGCACGTTCGGGTCAATCGTGGGACGATTACGATTGTCATCTGTATGACCTGTTCGGGCAACTACACGTCGGCGTAGATTTACGTACTTAGTCGCGTGGCTTTGCCCCCCAGGGGTCCTGCTACAGCCACACCACTGAGTGGTAGCATTGGGAAGGTACAAAAACGATCGCTGTTCTGTGTCATGAACTCCTCTCACATGCAGGTGACTTACGCACCTGTGTCCACGAGGGCCTTGTCAAGGATACCTCCCACTAACAGGTTTCCCTGCTCCCTATTTGGCATTTCAGGTATACAGCCTTCCTCTTCTTGACTCCATGTGTCGAATTTTGTGAGTGGGTGGTTGCAGAGCTGTGTTTCTGCAATGGCCGCTTTCTCCCTGGTTTCGCGGCCATTGCTGCCCTGCGGGTGGTCTGGTCTCAGCCGGAGACCCCGTCCTATTATTCGCACCGTTGTCGCCCCATGAATTTCCTATTCCGCTCCATTGCCTCTATTGCTGTGTGTGAGGCGTGTGTAAATGGTCTCTGTCGTTTCTCCCTCGTTTCCATTTGTCGTTGGTAAAGTGTAGTGTCGTTGGTTGGCGTATGCTGTCGAAGTCTTCGAGCCCTCTGCCGACTATCGCGTACTTTACTTCGTCTCCGAAATGTCGGGCGAATTTGTATATAAGTTCCTTAGCCGTTGGTTTCGAATTCAGTTCTAATGCTTCCGTGTAGATTTTAGTTGCATACTTAGCTTTCGTGATACCTTTTCCTGTCGTGTAGTGTCCAAACTCCAAGTGTTTCCTGAGCTCGAGTTGGGTTTGTTCACTCCAGTAGCGATTTTTAAGTTTATGGTTGAACGTTCCAATGTTTCCTACGTCAGCTTTTATAATTTGCCACCAGTTTCCCGCTGTTCCTGTCAGTGGCTTCTCCAGGAGGTATTTGACATCTTCCCTTGGATTGATCGCCTGCCAGTATTGCTTCAACTGGTCCAGGTATCTAATTGGGTTTCCTTGTCCATTGAATTCGGGTAGAGTGTAGCTTATGCCACAGTCTCTGTAAGGTTGTGTTCTTGGTTCTCTGGTTATAGATTCCACGATGCGGGTTTGTGAGGTTTCCAATCGCTGTAGTTGTGCTTCAATCCGGAAGTTCCTTTCTTCAAAGTTTTACGTGTTTGTATTGGTGATTTTCAAGGTTCTGGTTATTCTTGATTCTGGAGTGGCGAGTTTTCTGTCCAAGCTCTTTTCCTTCTCTCTCTCTCTCCATTCTTTCTCAACATCTCTTTTCTTCTTCCATCATTCGCTTTGTCCGTGTCTCCATTTCCAGCAACAGGGCGTCTATCTTTGCCCATGTTTGGTTGTGTTCCTGTTGAGTTTCTGGAATGTCCATCTGTCTTATCGTTTCGTCAAGGTTTTCGATGCTTTGGCTTTTGTCCATTCTTGCTTTTGTTCTTCTGCTGCTCATTGCTGTTCTTTCTTGTCGTAGTGTTTCTTAAATTTATTACAAATGTTTTTCTTTTGTGAAAGTAGAGTTTCTTCCCTTGTCGTGCCCTTTAGTTGGGCGCCATTTATAACATTAGACTTTTGATTATTATTAATTATCTAATTATTCATTTAAATATTGGTATATTTCATGCAATTACTCAAGCTTATTAGATAAAAAAGAGAATATTCCGATAAAGTGGGTATGGGTTAGCACGAGCAGAAGGAATGAAGCTCTATTCTTTTCTCCGGATAACACAAATTAATTTGTTTATTGTCAATTATTTTACAGGGGTCGTAGTGGTCGAGCATACGTAACAAAGTCTCTCTCTCTCTCTCTCTCTCTCTCTCTTATAACCTATCGTAGATATACAGCAATCTCGTTATCTATTTTCTAAACACATAAAAACTATCAACTAATTTATCAATGTCTTAATTAAAAATATCCTTTTTTTGTATCTTTGTATTTTTATGTTCTTTTTTATTTTATTTTATTTTCCTTTTCTTTCATTTTGTATCTCTATTTCAACTAGACTATCCAAGGTACAATCTCTCCTTCTCTTTCCCTTAATTCTATCTTATAATATAGGTAGCGCGCTGCTAACAAGTCTCTAGAGAATTTTATTCTAATGTCTCTTATGTTTTTCTGCCCTTGCGGGCGTTTCTCATGTCTTTACCTCAGTTAAGGGGTTTTTCCTCCATTTGCGATTTTGGGTTTTACCCCGATTTGCCACACTATGTGTGGACTTTTTTCGCCACACCGTAGTATG
>JAUMHM010002108.1:0-18339 GCA_032362435.1 Melikaiella ostensackeni | reverse complement strand
GCTCTGTGAATCCCTGGTTTCAATTCATCCATCAATCCATTTATATCGTGACAGTGAACTTATGAAGGCTCTTTTTCTTTTGTGAAATATTTCCTGAAATCTCTTTCTCTGTTCCTACAGTCAGTTGCTTTCACGCTTTTTCCCACCAAGTTTTTTTTTGAGTATAGAAATTAAGAATTCACTTGTTTCTTTGGATAGTCCTAAGTCTCTGATGAGATCGTTCAATTCTTTTTTTGAGAAGAGTCGTGGTTTCTTTTCTATACTTCCTACATATTCGTCGTCAATGTCAGATTCACTGGAGTATTTTTCCTCGCTTGCGTTTTTCTTGGATCTCCAAACTTTACCGTTCTGATCAGCTCGGAAATTAACCTAAGAGTGTTTAGTGGATAGAATTTAATGCATACCTAGCAGAATGAATCAGGGTCTCTTTTGCAATGATGTTTTGAGGTGGTAGCTTTAAGATCAACTTGTGATTTAGTACCTTTAGATTGTTAAGTTGAGGATTTTTTGGTCTTATTTATAAATGCCATGAGTATATGATAGACCCACACATTAGGGATCCTGGTTCGATCGCATGTGAGTCTACCGTCCTGGGAGTGATAACCCGCATACCTCCCCAGGGCTAAGTTTTAGGGCTTTCCGACTTTGACGAGGACGAAGTAAAATCGTCGTTGGAGACACTACGGCTTCATCCTCACACCGTAATGCCCTCCTGCAAGGCAGTACGCTCCTACTGGCTTTGTTACATCAACAGATAGTGATACAAATCATTCTACACATCCCCTTTCAGGGCAGTTGTCATCGTTCACAGAATCTGTCGGAGTAGCAGAATTTCGTCACTCGTTCAAGCAACAAGATCATACGGAGAGAAAATCTCGTTCAGCATTATCAAAATAACAAAGATGCATGCATCACCTGATATCACTGCGGGATCAAACATATAATTATTCAGTGCGAGAACCCGCGAAATGACAGTTCGCACGGTTGTTATCTGCATAATGCTGTCGATGGCATCAACTGATTTTCGACTAGCTTTCAATTTCCGCTAAGCGAGAAATCGGACGAGTGGAGTCTGGTCTGTTGAACTCAAAGTTTTTCCGAAGTTACGTATCAAAGATCAAATTCTGTGACCGTGGTACCGAATTGACTCAGGATTTGTACTCAGCGACCTCGAAAACATAGGATATGACCACTTTGCATTAAAAAAATGCATGTTTTACATAAACTTACCAATTTGCCACGTTTTTTTGGAGGTTAGGTAAAAGTGTGACGTTATAGAACCACAGCGACTCCGGATTCATACTCAGCGACCTCAAGAACATAGAATATGACCACTTTTCATAGACGGGAATCATGGTTCGCCTAAAATCAGCGATTTTCCATGTTTTTTGAGGTAAGGGACGAAATGTGACGTAATGAAGCCAAGCCAGCTCCGAATTCGGATTCAGCGACCTCAAAAGTGTAGGATAAGCCTATTCTGCTTCCTAGGGCTGACAACTTTTTTTTTGTGGAGCTGTGTTATCCATATATAAAACTCAGATACAGACACTTTTGATTTGGAATGAAATGACTTTTTTCTTGAATAATAATAAAGCCAAAATCTGTTCAGACTTTTTGAGTTACACTTGAAACTTCAAACGATCAGCATAAGAATTTCCTATGAACAGTATGTCATCTGAGTCTATAACAGATACATAACCCAATTATCATAAGTAGGATACTACATGTTTGAATATTTCTGTGAATACATGAGGAGCAGTATTCAATCCGAAAACGGGACATGTAAATTGTTAAAAGTTCTTTTCGAATTTAAATCGTAAACATTTTTCACATGGGGCGTGAATAGGTAATAAATAGGGAGGGATCAATCATAAATTACGTGACGCGTTTTTCTTTTGTTTATATCGTTGTATCCTTTTCCTCTTCATGGAAATTATATCCTCATCTTCATTTAAACAAAAGAAAAACTCGTCACGTAATTTATGAATGATCCCTTAGCATCTTCAAGATCTGACGATGTCATGAAGCAACCTCGGAGCATTAATTTAGTAACAGTTCTGCCATCTTCCAATTTGAAATGAGTCATAGAAATAGAATTGTGAAGATTTTTTGAATTTAATATATGTCTAGACTCTCAATATCATTGAGATTAGAGAAACCATGAATATTCCAAAGAATAATATGCGAGCAGACTTTAACCTTTGGCTCGAATAAAGCTGTGCACTATATCTGAGAATCTGATACATTGCCCTCCTTCACATCAGGAACCTTGATGAAATCCAATCCCGATTGCTAGACCTGCTTCCTTGCAGCATTGGCGCGAATAGAGATTTGGTTTCTCTTAGTTTTGCTGAGAAAATTGTCCATAGAACAGTTAGACGATGAAGATCGAGAGGGGGTGGGAGGTCTATCTCTGCGAGTAGACTTCACGGATTTAGTTTTGTTGCTCGACTTAACTGTATTCTTTGCGTCAGCAAAGAGCATAGCAGAATTGTCCTCCCAACACATTGGTGAGCCGAACGGTATCCTCTGAGTCTCCTCCTTAGGGAGTATCTTTTTATCGGTCTACAATCTGTCTTTTCTTATCGAGACATCAAAATCAAGCTCGACCAATTTGTACTTCTTGGGAACAAGTGTTTTCCAGGCTTCCCTCTTGACCATTTTCCTGTCGTGAGCGATCAGGATTCCAATGGTCCTAAGGCGTATGATTCATTGAATTTTATTTTGATTTTAAATTTTGATTTTTCTTATTGAATTCTGATTGAATTTGGATTTTATGAAGATTCGCGACTTGACTCTTGATGAGACCAGCCCAATGGGTGTTGCTCTAGAAGCCGAAGTCTTGCCAATCCGGTATAAAACCTCTACGTTATTTGCACTTATCTGGATATCAAGTTGGGCGAAGGTATTGGGAACAGATGTAAGCAGGTCCTTGTTAACCTCCTCGTTGTCGGGAATCTTGTGCAGAAGCAGATTTCTGGAGACAGTCTGTCTCCTGAAATACTCCACTTCCAACCTAACCTCATCCGAAGCCTTTGCCAGGTTATCACACCTTTCAACCAAAATCTTATGCTCATTTTTTATAGTTCCAACATCATTACCAAGTGCCTTGACACCAATCTAAAGTTCTGGAGTCGTTTCCTTCTTTTAATTCACATCGTTTATTGTTTAAGCGCCTGACGTCGCGAACAGCTGAGGCTGTGTCGATTCGGGATACTCATATAGGACGTAGCTTGGCGAGGTTATGTCCCCACGATTGTTTTTTTTTTTTAGGAAAAAAATCACAAAATTGATCACAGCACACACCACTAATATCCCAGTGGTTAACAAGCACTGTCTTTCAACGCACATTACTAGAATTATTACAAAAAGCACTCACAGACTACGAAAAATCGGAAAATGCGACGAGCGCGAGCTAAAGGATACCAAACAGAAACAGCGCCATGTGGCTCCCTTACAAATAAAAGAAAAATACTTTTAATGCAAAATGAATGCTCTGAAAACATATTTTTCATACATCTAAATTTAAAAAGCAGCTACATGAATTACTCAATGAAATACATATCTGCCGCAAAATTAGCAATACAATACACACGTGAAGATGAACATTTTCACGATTTTCATAATTTTAAGCACTATGTATATAGATTTTTCAATTAAAATTGTAAATAGTAAATTAATATACGTGGAAAATAGAAAAAAAACTTAAGTAACGAAACCAAAAAAAATATATGTGTGAGTTTTTGGTTACCGTAAAAGTGAGCAGAATGCTGCAAACCCTGAATAAAATATGAGTTATTTGTAAATTAATATAAAGAAACTGAGCAATAGCTCACGACACAAAAATTTGTTCAAGCTGAAAAAAAATGTTTACTTAATTGTACGCTCGAATCGCATTTATGAACATTTCAATTTTTAATTCAGAATTAACATACATTTTGAAGTCCTGAAAGATCTAGCGTCACCTTAAAACAATAATAAAGAAAATCGACATTTTTTCGACCAAGGGAAACGAAATTGGTGGCAGCGTTCTAAAAATTCAAAAACGTGCTCTTCCAATCGGCATCCTATGATTGTTTTCAAAAAACCTCAATGAATAATAAGGAATATTGCAGATTATTCTGAGATATCTTTGAAAGTTCATCAGTATTCTAAATCATTTTGAAATTGTTAGAGCCTTCTATATCTCTGGCACTGTTGAATGTTCCTTTTTTTCTAGAATATAGTCGAATAATATAGAATATTCTTGAATGTTATAGAATCTTCTGGAATGCTATGAATTTTTCCAGATTATCCTCAAATTTTGTAGAACTTCTCGAGTTCGTGACAGAATTAAAATGAAATTGTTGGAAATATATTAAATCTAATAATACGTAGTCATTTATTATTTAGGTCCGTGTAAGAAAATCTCATCTTGAAAAACTTCTACGATTTCATGTCTAAAGTTAACATATACATTAAAATATCATAAAACTTTACGACAATATTTTCGTGCTAAATATGCGAACGGAAAAAAATATTCTTTCCAGATAACAGTTTCCGTGAGCAAAAAAATCATAACAGTTTTTAGTGTGTCCTTAAAAAATGTTTACCATTTTTGGGACAAAAAACAAAATAATAGATAGTATGCATACAGTAAACTCTTTACTAAGAAATAATCGACAGTTAGACTTCTTACAAAATACTTCAAGAGTGAGGCTCATCTCCTTAGGAAAATGAAGAGTGCTCTTTGTACTCACTTTTCAACCTTGGCGGTTTTGCTTAATTGCATTAGTAAGTATACTACCACATTATTATAAAAAAAATTATTTTACAGAACATTTCAGAAATTCTTGTAATGTGTTTTTTTTCGTTAGAAGATTAATTTTTTTTAATTTCTGTATTTGTCTTCACAATGTACATTTTTCGAAATTTTACAATCTTACAATCCCTGCGGAGTTAAAAGACGGTCCTTCTTCGCGTAGAGTTTTATAAAATGTATATTTTATTTTATTAAAACGGGTTGATCTGTTTTATTTTACAAAAATAACTCTTTTAATTTTGCTTTAGAATGAGTGAATTATTCTTATTATAAATGTGAAAATAAAAGAACAAAGCTATATTTTTTATGTGCGCTATTTTCTCAATAGATGAGTGTGCCTGGGAATAAATAAACATGGGACGTGGGAAGACACTCAAAGTTAGTCACGTTTAAATTGTCATTTATTACCTTAATTATAGAAATGGTTATATTATTACACTGTACGAGGGTTCCCCAATTAAAAATTTTTGTGTGCAACCAAAGTTCAAAGTTAGTATATAGGTATTTATTACAGGTCACCTCCAAGGAGGATTTGGGATAGGTGGACAATATGGACTAGGCGGAGAACTTAAAATCAGTAAAAGATTTGGAATAGGTGGGGTTGCAGTACGTGTTGAAGCTGGAGCAGGTGGAGGAGAAAGAGAAGGTGACAAAATGAGACGAAAATTTTTTTTCATCGCAAGACATAAAATGCATTTCAAAAAAATTTCACGGATGATGATTATATATAAGGCAAGTCAAAATTCTTCTTTAAGATAATCTAACTCCATTGCAGGTCAGATACACAGAGGCTATGGAGGTTATGGAGGCTATGGAGGCTATGGAGGTTATGGAGACTATGGAGGCTATGGAGGCTATGGGGGCTATGGGGGCTATGGAGGCTATGGAAGCTATGGAGGCTATGGGGGTTATGGAGGCTATGGAGGCTATGGAGGCTATGGAGGCTATGGAGGTGAAGGATATGGAATACATGCAGAACTTAAAATAGGTAGAGGAATCGGAATAGGTGAAGGATTGCCACTTTATATTTGTTTTACATATATTTCATTCTATAGCAGGTCAGCAACAAGAAGAATATGAAGCAGGTGGAGACACTGAAACAGAAGCTAATTTTTTTATTTTATTCCGAAAAATTTTTAAAAGTGTGTTTCTGAATATCTACAATTTTATTAGTAAAAGTAAACTTTTAGAACAAATTAATTTTTGATACTTTAATATCACGATTATTTTGGCTCAACGTATAGATGGCTTCATAACAGGTCACAAAGACAGAGGACCGAAAGCAGGAGCAGGCACTGAAAAAGAAGGAAATTGTGAAATTTTAATTTAGAAGATGTTGAAACTGTGTTTATAAATCTATACATTGGATTAGAAAAGCAAGCCTCCAACAACAACGAAAAATGTTTAATACTTTATTATTATGATTACAGATAAGGCTGCTTCTAAATCATCCTCAGGAGCGAAGGGAAAAGAAGGAGCATCCGTAAAAGGTAACAAAATATGACGAAAACTATTTTTTTTTTTGAGATATAAAACGCACTTTGAAATTGTCACACGAATACGCAAGCAACTTTGTTTTTTAGCATAATTGTATTCTTGTAACAGGCCAACAGAAAGGAGGATCTAAAGCAGGCCGAGGCTCGGAAGCAGAAGGTTACTCAAAAATTTTGTTTGAAGAAAAAGTTAAAACTGTGCTTTTTAATCTCTAAATTTTTAGAAAATTGAGCATTCAACAACGAAAAAATAATGTTCAATACATTAATATTACGATTACAGATGAGGCTGGTTCTGGATCATGGTCAGTATCAGAGGGATATAGTTTTTAACAGGTCACAAACACAGAGGATCGGAAGCAGAAGGTAATTTTAAAATTTCAATTTAAAAAGTGGTAAAACTGTGCTTCTTAATCTCTACATTTGATTAGAAAATCAAACTTTCAACCAAAAAAAAAGTGGTTTTCAACATCTTAAAATAACGATTACAGATAAGGCTGGTTCTGAGTCATCGTGGCTATAGAACCTGATTCAGATTAACGTGATTTATTTTTGTTGGACATATACCTTTTTTTATTGCAGGTCACCAAAACGGAGGATCTGGAGGACGTGAGTGGAGGCGCTAAAGCAGAATGTGATTTTTTAATTTCAATATAAAGAAATATTAAAATATCTTTTCAACTCTTGCCTCAACTTCAACTTCTCAACTTTTGACTTCTCCTTTATACGAGACATAAATACTTTACAAGTGCCAAGAACATCAATGTTTTCTAGTAACTTTGCATATATTTTATTGTGCATGCGCCTAACAGAGTGTAAAAAACATGGAAAGAATGTGAATAAAAAATCTGTAGTTTACAGAATGTATTGTATTATTAGTTTCATTTCAACTTTAGAAAGTAAATGTCTGATACTAATTTTAAGATTTGTAATATTTTAATGCTTACGGTGGAGAAATAAAGTTCTTGTTAATAACTTCATACACAAAGAAAACCTCAGACTTGAGACACACTGGAACCTTTATTTAAGTGCCCTCGATTTACCCCTTCCAAGAATTTCAGTCGACTCGCATTCGTCGAAATGAGGAGGTCCAAGGAGCCGAGAGAGAGGCCCGTGAGCTCAGCGGAGTTACGCAGTTTCCCCTAACTATTTACATCTTACAAGTCCTTGGAACGGAGTCACGGTCATCGCAAGCTATACCTGAGACGCTGCCTAAATCGCTCCTTTAAAAAATTTTGCTCCAGGCGAGAAATTGTTAACCTGATTTGACGTTTAAGGCTCATCATAAAGCATGCGGTGAACCTTGAAAGTCAAAGCAAGTTGAGAAATTCACGTCTGGAGATTAGAGAAAAGTTTTATTCTTGCTTAAATTTCCTAGAAATTTCTCAGACCACTTCATGATTCGAAGTCAGAAAGGAAGATAGAATTAAATGAATATGCAGCACTATTCACTTTATTTAAAAATGTTAATTATCCGTGCACTGAGTTGTTCCCTTGGGTTTTCAAACTGATTACTGCTAATTCATGTTTTACTGACCTAACAAATTTCCAAATTATCTCATAGCAACGCGAATGTTTAAAAAATTACTAAATTTGTTATAAACAAATAAGTGAATGGAAATGGTTTCGTGAGGACTAACAGCGATTCGGCACTTGATTCGCACTAAATTTGAACAAACTTTCATCAGTTATGTATTTATAAATAAAATTCCACTTTTTTCACGGACATAACAGCCAGTTATGTAGCAATGACTTCTGGCTATGAATCGCTAACATTGGATAATTGTTTAAACATCCTCAATTAACAAATGCATTATTTGGCCATTTTTCAGCATATAAACCATGTTCTGTCAGCATAATCAACTGTTAGTAACAAATTCCTAAACTTTTTCAGATACTTCGATAACGATTCACTATTTTTATTGTTTTCAACAATATTATAGAGAAATGTTCCTTGGCTAATGTATTTTTAAACTGAAAATTGCATTTACCTCTTTAAGTTTACTTAAAATAACTGAGCAATAATTCCTTGCCATCAGGTGATAAAAATTGATGATTCGTTAAATAAAGTAAACGACTACTCGACTTTCTTTTTTCGGTTTACGGCATGGTTCGATTTATTTTGGAAGTAACCTTTGGTGATAAAATGATCGGAGTTAGTACTACTCGGCAGACATATTGCGAGCACCAGGTAGTTTCTAGAATCATTTCTCTAGCTTCTGGAAGCAATAGTCTTTCCTGCTTTTCGAAATCAGTTCTCAAACTCGTTATGTAAATATCAGCGCAGAATAAGAAGTAATGCAGTAAGTCAGTATCTTTGTGTCAACACGACTTGTTCTTTTGGTATTGTGTTTCCTGCATCTTTTAAGTCTTTATTCTTAGCTTTTTGTGCCTCTTCTTATGATTGACCGATTGGGACAGCAAGGGAGTTGATTATGTTGGAACTATGATTCATAACTATATGCATTGAAGCGGGCATGAAGTGCGAACTGTATTTTTGTGCATATGTCTGCTGTTTCTAAACAATGTTTGCGCAACTTGTTTGTATCGACAGATTTACTAGATGCTAAAAGTTGCAACAGTATGTAAAAGTTTTTTAAAAGTTGTCCATCGAAGCCAGTAATTTTAGCAATCTTCTCATAATTTGAGCAGAACTTTCTGGATGTGATCCCTATATTTTGTACATGCCTAGGTTTTAATTGACAACCAATAACTTATGTTTAGTGCGCATTTCATTAGTCTAATCCATAAATGCAAAACTTGCAATCCGAACTTAAACCCTTCCTCATTTTCCTCTCTTCGCATTAAGTTGCGTTAAGTTATTAATCTCACTTGACTTTGCTCGTCAAATAGTACAATTTAATGCAGATATTGTTCCAGTAAGATGTTGACATACTTTGCCATCAATCGTTATGTCAATTAGTTTGTGCTCTACATAAAAGACGAAACCATCAATTTTGACTTTGCTTGGCATCAGTCTTTTTATTTTCTTCTCAATATTGCCAAATTCAAGCAAAATTTCTGATTTCTTCTCTTCAACATACTCAAACATTATTGGCAAACAATTTTTTGGCGAACAAGATCGGGGAATTTTCCAAATTAGTGGTGATGATGGATCTTTCAAGCATTCAAGACGAAGAGGAACCAAGTACATCAAAAACAGACTTTCATTAGAATTTTCAGAATCTTCGAATAGTTGCTTGTAAGGATCAAGTCCGAGGGTACCAACACCACCATATTTTGAGAAAGTTTTCAAATGCTTTACATTTCCATGTTTTGCATCGTTAACTTTCAGCAATCTCGTAGCAATATGTTCCAATAGGTCTTGATGTTGAATAATGGCTCCTGTTTCAGTAATATGTATTGCAGTACTTGGTGGATAACAAGTGGTTCTTGCATTTGTAACCTATTCTTAAGTAGGAAGAATATCTACATTTTTATCTTTCAAGAGTTTCCCTAAAAGTTCGTACTTATTTTTTATCAATTTTAAACCAACAAAAAATGCTAGTGTCTCGTCATTAGCCAAAGCGATTCCGTTGTTAGTCAGAATTGCTGATTCAACATTTATCGTGTCATTCACAATACCCTTTTCAACAATGTCAATCGCAGTCTTCTTGTCCAAAGTCCGTAAATTAGTAAACAAATCAACTTCATCTCATGAAATTGAGTGTTTCAGTGCCTCAATCCTTCCTTTCTTGATATTTTTCAGAGCATTCCTCGAAGTTCTTTGTTGTTCGAATATTTGACGAAGAGGCTTCGGATGATGCTGAAAATTTTGAGACTAACCAGGTTTTATTCTTCTCAAGAAAATTTTTCTCTCGTTTTTCTTGATCTGAAAAAAGCTGTTTCCATATTTCAGAAAATGGCGGCATAAAATAGCGTGTAAGATTGGCTCGAAAAAGCTCTCGTAAATTGTCAGAAGGATTATACTTTTCCTGCAAATAATTCAGTAGATTTTCCACTGATTTGAAACTCGAATGTATGAGCACATTGCTCAATTCCATATTGCAAACTTCGAGAGGCTCCATGTTCAAAAAATTCACAGAATCTTGAGAATTGTGCTCAATGGTATAACCAGTAAGAAACACGACTGAAAAAAAAGAACATAACCTATAAGAACACAGTAGCAAAAACGACCGTGCTCTCACCAAAGAAAGAAAATCAGAACACTAAAAAATATATTTAGGAACTAAAGAAGTTCCTAAGATTACATGTACAAGTATTTGTAGGAGTATGAGGAATACAGAATGTGAAATTCTGAAATCACATTTAGAGATACTAATTCAAAGTGATAGCAAACGAGAAAGCATAAGAGTAAGAGCGAAAGGGCGAGGATGCAGAACAAGTGAGTACCGATGTGAAGCTAGTGCCTGCGGTGCCGATGTTCATTTTTTTTCGGGATATAAATATATGATATACAGTATCGACGATATCGGTAAAACTGGAAGTGTTTTATCAGAATTAGTTTGATTTTCATAGTACGAGAAATACCGAAACTAAAATCCTGGAATCACACTAAGAGATACTAAATCGAAGTGATCGCGAACGAGAATGCAGAACAAGTGAGTACCGATGCGGTGTAAAGTTAGTGCCTGTGGTGCCGATATTCATTTTCTGCCGGATGTAAATATATCATCTGCACATGTGAAATGATTGTTAAAATCTTATATCATATACCACGTAAGGCCACGATAATTGAATTATTAATAACTATGTAAAAAGTGGATCGTTATCGAAATCTCTGAAAAAACTTTGAAAATTTGTTATAAACAGTTAATTACGCTAAGGGAACAAAATTTCAATGCTGAAAAATAGCCAAATAATGCACTTGTTAATAAAGTTTGTTTAAACAATTATCAAATGTTAGCAAGTCATAGCAAGAAGTCATTGCCATACGACGCTCATGAAATTAGAAATTATTCAGAAACATACCTGTATATCAATTTAACTGAAAAACTCTTTTTGTCCGTAAATTGTTCAAATTTAGTACGAATCAAGTGACGAATCGCTGTCAACCCCCACGGAACGATTTTCATTTACTTATTTGTTTATAACAATTTCAATGAGTTTTCAAGCATTCGAGTTGCTATTGGATGTCTCTCCCGGATAGTTGCTTCATGTTTCCTAAGTATTTTTAAATGAATCGAAGTATTTGTTGAAAACTAGTACACTTCAAAAGTCATTTTTTCTTCATTTTTGTCATTAAAAAAAAAATAAAAGAAATTTTCGGCAAAAGTCCGACATGACAGTTCAATACCGAATTTCATAAGGTTCCAAAGAAAAAAGTTCAATTAGGATAATAATTGTCTTCTGAAAATCAATTTGTTCACGAATGTTTTTTTCCTCCCTGTGACCTGGCCGGGATTCGACCAGAAACCATCTGATAGTATGACCAATCATGGCAGTTTCTGCACGGGCATATGTAGTTGATTCAATATTATATTGAAAATTTGTTAGAGTGAGCAGACATCATCTGCTGAAATACGACAGCAGCTTTTGTCTCTTATATTTACAGGTACATCTATAAAACTAACAGATTTCACACGAATTTCTGTTAAATTAAAAGGAATATTGGTTAGGTCAACAAATTTCTTATCTTTCTTGGACGTAATACCTAATATCACACACATTTCTGTTAATTAAACAGAGATGCATGTAAAAACTGTTAGTTTTACAAAATCGTTTGTGAATATAACAGAAAACATCTGCTGTTCCTATTTCAGCACTTGACTTCTGTTAATTTAACAGATATATTTCTCTGTGGAATAAAATACTTATTAACTATATTTGCATTAATTTTCTAATTTAAATCAGCATACGTCTAATGCATATTGATTTCCTTATGCAGTTATTTGCATCATAAACTTCTCATGAAATAAATCATTTATATTGCGTCTTTATCATATATATCAATTCATATATAATTATTTGTATTTTAAACTCATGCTGACATAGAAAATTTGTGTAATATATATATCAAATAAAAGTGCTTCTGGCTTTGGCCTATACCCTGGCCACATGGTGAATTCGCCGGCCAGTATATGATCTCTATTCCTGACATTTGATGTTTTTCCAGGTTTGACACCACGACTTTACGGTCATGCAATTTTACGCAATGTTCACTGGGAACAACCAACCAGTTTCCAGAAGAAAGATAATGCAAGGATATTTACAAATATATCTCCTGATTGCGCTGCCCTCTTTATTATTTTTTGACTAGACTCCCATTTTTGTAGAGTGATAGAAAGAAAACCCATTGTGAATTTCTGCTTCTTTCCAATCAGCCCATAAACGTTCACTGATATTGCTCTTAGTTTTTATAAGTTTGGCACATCTTTCGATCAAAGAGGAAACTTTATTCCAGAAAAGCTCAGTTGTTCTCCTTATTGCAGCACAGTGAATCCCAGGTATATTTTTTATCTGAAGTTTCATAAAATCGCTGTTATTAGTTGACAACTGCATTTATCCGCCTTGCAATAAAAATTGTACGATTTCGGATTCACAACTACACTCAAAACTTTATACGTAGTTTCAACAGCTTGCAGCATTTTCATCCACCTTTAGATGAAAAATATCTTTGAGATTCACTGTGAGATAAATGGAAACAAGGTAAGAGTGGGCTCATATCATTTTTACTCCATTGACTGCGCTCATAGTTGATTATATGGTCCATCTGAAGCACTAATTGTCATCCTTCTTTTGAACATTGACACACGCATCGTTTTTTTTTATCAATGGAGGAAGATCAATGTAAAAACTACCTCTCATAGGAATTAAAGTCGAGGTCAATGGTCGGGGCTCCACAATACTTTTGATTGCAACTCGCTCCACAAGAGCCCCACAATTTTATAAAAAAATGCAGCTAAAAGCCCAAAGTCTTCTGAATCCAACAATATGATCACTTGTATCCTCAAGAATTTGTTTTGATTGTCAGACGGTAGAACATCAGATATTCTTTCAACATTCTGGAATGCAACACATGTGTCAAAACTCTAAGATATTTGATAATTTACTATTTACTGGGATTTATTTTCAAGCACTTTATCTTGAGAACAAATGAAGATAGTAAGCCGTTTGAACCCATTAATGTATCTTTGAGTAAGCTTACCTCAAAGAATTATATGTTGAGTGTTATAAGTTGATTATCATACCATTAAGCCAAATCTCTTCCGGGGTAAGCGTAACTCTTTCGGTTCTAGCCTCGTTATACTCCGACACATGTCGCTGATCAACCTTCCTAGCAAACATTCCATAAGAAGAGCTTCGCAAAATCATAACACTAATCCACTAAAGAAATCTCTCTACGCTCGCCCATTATTATCCAAAATCTTTCGTTTCAAGTATCACTTTTCTTCTCATAAGCAATTGTCCTCCATACATCCCTGTCCTTGAATACTTCTTTTGCTTCCATTATATTCATACATCGCGTCATGCACGCTGTTGTGTCTCTACGACTATGTCAATCAGCGTTTTACCGCACATCTTCCGTAAGAACTACATGCCAACCGTTTTCATTTTACTCCTATCCTTTTTTTCGACACGTCCAAGTCGCGCTACCATATAGCACAGTGGGTGCAAGCACAGAATAATATATTGCAGTTTTAACTTCAATCGTTTCATATTTACTTCTAGTAATAGCTTGCACACTGCCGATAATATTTCTACCCTCGTTCATCCGTCTAGATACCTCTGCATCAATTTTTCCGTCAGCAGTAAATAAGCTTCCAAGATAGACGAACTCATCAACTAGTTGTATCCTCTCTTCGTTTAAAGCAATGTTGCATACTGTTTTCTCACCCCCTCTTTCAAGCACGATGATTTTTGTTTTATTTGCGTTGATCTTAAGACCCATCCTCTTCATGCTGGTATCCAGTCCGCTCATCATTTTCTGCAAATCGTCAACCGATTTTGCCGTAACAATCTTATTATCTGCAAACGCCAGTCCACATACATCCACTGTCCCGAGATAAACACCTTCTTCGGTTAGAAAGCCATTCCTAGACATTTGTCCATGTATATATTGAACATCAAGGAGGATATAACGCAGCCCTGCCTAACGCCCTACTCAATATCAAACCAATCACTCAGTTATCCATTTACTCTTACACTTGCCTCGTTACCATTATATCTGGCTTTTATTGATCTTAGAAGCCAACCACTCACTCCATAATCTTTCAGGACTTGCGAAAGTTTAGATCTATTCACCTTATCGAAAGCTTGCTCCAGGGCAACAAATGCACATAAAACTCTTTTGTTTATTCTCCAACTTTTTTCTATGACCTATCTCAACCTAAAGATCCGATCCATACATGCATCTCCCTGGCATAAATTCGCATGGCACTGCGCAGATCCTTTCCTTAGTTATTTCTTTGGCCTTTCCAATAAGTATTTTGGTAAATATTTTGTCCACGGCACTTAGTAGGCTAATCGCTCTATAATTAGTAGGCAACTTCATCACCCTTTTCCTTGTAGATTGAGACGATAATCTTCTTTTTCAAATCATTTGGAGCTTCATCATTCACGGCACGCATATTCATAAATTCGCTCAGCTACACAAACAAACATCTGCCACCGCTCTTGAGCATTTTGGTGGTGATACTATCCGCACCAGCAGCCTTACCATTCCTTAGTTTCTTAATCACGGATATAATGTCGTCGATATCGATCCTCCTTCCTCTACGTACAATGGGATTGTCTTTCGTATCTTCTACAGTGTCACGGTTGTTACGCTCCTTAGTTTGACCACCATACAATTTCTTGAAAGAATCCCTCATGCAGTTTTTCACTTTGTCCGAATCTCGTGCCACGTCACTATCAACATTCTTAATTCCGACTACCTCAGTGCTAGTACTCTCTTTCCTAATCTTTTCAACCCATTTCCAAAATAATTTCTCATTTCCTTCAAAATTATTCCGCATTTTTTAAAAATTTTTTTCGCTTTGATTTTATCCTTGCTTGCTTTGAATAGTATCTTGTCTTTTTGTTTTGATCCCTGTAACCATCTTTTATTCTTGTTCTTTTCTGATCGCTAAGACCTTCAATATTTAAAATTTTCGAGCACGCCAGCATTTTCTCGTTGACAGCCATGTGGATTTTATCATTCCGCCAAGCATCTCCAGCCTTTCTTCCCACTGTCGCAGTACCGCACACTTCATATGCACTCTTGAAGATGCAATCCCGTAGTATTATCCATGCACCCTCGACATTTTTTATTGTTCAATTCAGTCTTCCAGTCTTCTTCATGATGCCCTTAATATTTATTCAGCTTTTCACTATATACCAATTGAGGGACCGCCAACGAAAAGGACGTATAGCTGAAATCGCGCGTATAACTATTTACCGTTAGGCTGTTTCCAAAATATATCTAGAATTTGGATTTTGAACATTGATGCTGGTAGAAAATTTCATGGCGCATCTTTTTTGTAAATAAATATATTTTGTAGTAATTTTAGTTTTCAAGTTATTCAAGAAATATGTAATTTTTTGCTACCAAAATTTTAATCCGTTTTTTGAGAGTAACTCGTCGTATCTTTGTCGCGTTTCAATATCTTTGTTTGAAATTTTTATGCAACATTCTTCAACATATCCTGTGACTGATAGAATGTTTAGAGAGCTCAAAAAGTATTTCAGGGCCGTGTATTGAATTTCTGAGAAATATTTTCCCAAAATTCCGGGTGCAAAAAGAGGTCAGCAGAGAAGTTTTTCAATATGGTTTATTGAGAAAACTCGAAGCGGGAAACATGAACATGAACATTAAATACGTAAAACCACATGAGTCTACAAAAAAACTGATCACAAACGGGCAATTTGGGCAAAGGAAAGTTTTGGGCAAAGTCAAATTCAAGACTCAAAGCCTTTTGATCAGCAAGTAACTCTTTTTGCTGCTCAGAATGAACAGCTGCTTTCTCCTTATGCATTGCAACTTCTTCACTTACAATCCCAGTAACTTGGCTTGAGTAGCATAGATTGCATACATCGGTTCGTGGTAAATTGAATGAAAAGCCAGAATGATGGTTAAATATCGACAGTATGTCGTTTCTGAAATAGGAGGAACGTCTTCGCTAGTCATCACTCTATGAAAGCTGATAAATGATTCATACAGATTCTTTAAATTAATGCTCGGATTTTCGAAATACTTCAATTTTGATGATTCATATGCGTAATAAGATGTACGATGCGGTATCATATTACAATTGTATAAAATAAGCTCCTTAACTTCATCAGTCAATTTCAATGTATGATTTTGGTCACTTTGGTCGGTCAGGCTTCCACCTTTCAGTATTTTTTGTTGCAAAGTTCTTATCCCTTTTTGTCCTATATTATATAAGCTACATAGAAATTTCTGACACACTTGAAATATGTGTTCTGCTGCACTAAAAAAATAGTACCAAGTTTTGAGTCTATGTTGATTTTTCGCCGAATTCGAAATTTCAGCGTCACCAAATTTCAAGCAACTACTTGATAAAGCATTTTGCGAGTTATAATCGCCTAAAGCCCAAAACTGATTATAATATTTTTCTTGGCACTTCACGTCAATTTTTTTGAAACACTCACGCAGACAGCAACTAATAACAAACTCGAAGGACTTTCCAGAAATAATTCTACCGGAGTAAGACTCGTACTCATTTCCCTATAAATAAAATCACGACAAATTTCAGAATTATTAATAAGAAATCTGATTATTGTGATTTGGAACTATATTTCAGAAATTCGGACTATCGAATGTAGAAAAACCGAAATTCAATGCGTCATCGAATCGGTTCTTCGATTCGATCAGCCCGTGCGTGGGAAAATCCGATATTCGATATGCCTTAGATTGAAACGGTTTTTTACTTTTTTACTTTCTTTAAATTGAGTGTTAAAATTCTTGAAAACGTTAAAATTGATTGAAGAATCATAAAACGTAATTTGTCTTGAATTAAATAAGTTCTGCAATTCAAAAATTTTATATATGTCTACAAAATGAAGATTTCTTGAAAGCTTAAATAAATATGCTCTGAATTCTTGCACCTATTATTTTCACAAGAGACTGAAAGTTAATGAAACAAAATTTTGATCATATACTCTGTACATCTGAATTAATGAGTGCGTATTCATAAAGTAATGTAAAATTAAAAGTAGCAGTAAACTTGTTACTTATTCAGATAGATATTTTCTACGCAAGTAAATTAATAAAAATCCCACTGAGAACCAGTAGTTATTTTACTAATGATTAGTAGAAATACTTACAAAATCAATTATAATTACTTGCACTATTTCATTAGTTAACTATTACTTATTCAGATATAGAAAGTGTATAATATTTATTGCAGGAATTCCAATGCTTCATACATATCTGAAATATTCAAACGATAAAGGCGTTCTGAAATTTGAAAAGAAAACCAATCAAATATTTTTAAACATTATTCTTCACAAGTAAAAATAGCACGCTTATAACATGTTTCTTATTTTGATTATCTAATTATCAAATTAAAATATATGCTTAAATTCAAAGTACTATACAATATATTGAATAATAATCATAAATAAAAATAAATATTAGAATAGCTACATTGGATTTCACACAATTTTTATTTTAATCGGCGACTTATTTAATTTTGAATGCTTATAGTTTATTATCATGAAATTTGAACATCTTTTGAAAATAGGTCTATCTTGAAGATTTGCAATTGGAAAAACTTTAAATGGAAATCATAAAAATTAAGAATTTTCAATTCTAAGACTTAAAACTCGCATAATTTTTAATTGTTGATTTTCAAAATTAAATGCTCTTCATTTTGAAGAATTGAAATTGAAATTTCTATAACTTTGAAGAATTTCAATTAAAAACTCTTAAATTTTGAAAATATAGAATTTCAAATTACTAAATTTTCAATATGTATATTTTGGAGATATGTAATTTTGAAAGTTCTTTTCCTAATAGTTCAACTTTTAATATTTACAATTGAAAATTCTTAAACTTTAACCATTTTTAAGATTTATAATTGAAGATTCATTAATTTGGAATGTTTATATTCTAAAATGATGTTATTTCTAACGTTCTAT